>CABFVZ010002927.1:0-37497 GCA_902151445.1 Timema monikensis | reverse complement strand
ATATATATATATATATATAAATTAATTATATTGTTGTTCAACACAACAAATCCTTTGTATTGATCCATAAATTGTTTAATTTGTTGCCAAATTACAAATTTCTACTATAAGGAGCTTTCACAATGAAAGCATTTCAAATTTATTAAAACAAACTTGTTTTCTTTAACTCCCCTTCCATTTGGTTTGTACCCATTTAGATTACAATAGGTGGAAACTAACTTTGTTACGGATATCTATAGCCGTGTACTAGGATCATAATAATTAAAATATATTAATTAGGGCCTGCACTAATGTGGTAGGGATTATCAAGATATAATTTAGAGGGAATTTACCAAAAATTTGCTTAAGGGGGAAGTGGGAAAACCAAACTGAGATTTTAACCCTGACCTCTTTGTCACCGGAAAACGAGACTAAACCACAGTTTTGTTTCTTCGCTGATGTTAGTTTCTATTTTAGTATAAATAAACATGTACTATACCTACAAGTACTAAATGAAAAGAAAAAATATCCTTTAGCTGTAAACAAACTTAACTAAATATTTAGGACATGAGATTACATTTAATTTTGAAACTAAGATTATTTAAAACAACTTTTGTTATGTAATTAGTTGTAAGAAATTAATTTTAAATAATGATTGTTAGTAAAATATTATGAATTGTATGAAACAATATTAGTTTTGATAAGTAAATAAAATTTACAAAATAATCGGATTAATGTTTTAATAGCGGTTTAAGGTGTACGTGTTATTTATGCACTTTAATTTGTGTATTTAGGAGCGTGATAAGCCATTTCGGAAAAAGCACCCACATAACAATCGGTCGTAATTAAAACCTCTACCTCACAGTCACTGGTAGATCAGACTTAATTGACGTCCTATCCCACGAGATCACTTATACGGGTTTAAATTATTTCTACTATCTCACGACTAGTAATAGAAGCTTAGATTGATAAAAATAAGGACAAATTTATGGCATATGTGAATTTGGATAAAGCTTTTGATATTGTAAAGTGGGACAAGATATTTAAAGTTTTAAGTAAGAGAGGATTGAAATACCGAGACAAAATAATTATTTATCATCTCTACAAGAATCAGGTCGTTATGGGAAAAAAGTGGATAAACAAAAGGGACAATCATCAATTAAAAATGGTTTAAGACAAGGTTGCAGCCTATCACCTATTTTATTTAACTTGTAAGTTGAGGAATCATTAAAGAAAGTAAAATAAAAGTTTGGTTCAGGAATGTAAATTCAAGGAGAAGTCGAGGTTGATTTATGATAAATATGGGTCTTTTAGGTGAAAAAAGAGAAGACGTAGAGGTAATACTGATCGATTGAATTAATGAATGATTTAATACACTATTGGGAGATTAACTTGGCTTAATGGTGAACAAAAGCAAGACAAAAGTTATGAATAGTAGCAGAAGTGACAGCACTAATAATTCACTAAATATAAAAATTTGAGCGGCTACAGCAAATTTAGTAAGTTAATATTGTTATTCAGGAAGTAGAATTAAAACAGATGGGTAAATCAAAGAGGATATCAAAAGCAGAACAACACAAGCGAATAGAGCTATCTTTATTTAATAAAATAACCCTCTTAATATAAAATATTGACCTAGAACTTATAATTTTTTAAAGCTGAAGTCTTGAAGCACATGGCTTCATGGGAGTGAAACTTGGACACTGGGAAAGACATAAAGAAGTACATATAATTAAGCATTTGAAATGTGGTGCAACAGAGGGATGCTAACCATTATTTGGACTAATTAAGTATGAAATGATTATATTCTAGAAATGATTAGGAATGAAATAAGTATATGGGAGAATCCTACAAAAATGAGAAATAAGATGATGGGCACATTTTCGGGCATACGGGATTGGTTAATTTGTTAATGAGGATACAGCATAAGGCGGAAAACTTCAGAGAAAGACGAACATTAGAGCATGTGAAG
Source organism: Timema monikensis (assembly GCA_902151445.1). NCBI lineage: Eukaryota > Metazoa > Arthropoda > Insecta > Phasmatodea > Timematidae > Timema > Timema monikensis. The sequence continues at coordinate 35,546 of CABFVZ010002927.1, read as the reverse complement.
AAGATAGTTGAGCTTGAGCATGTGTGCTGTAATGTGTATGTAGGGATGAAGAGATTGGCACAGTATAGGAAGAAATGAAGGATTACATTAGGCCAGTCGTGAGAGTAATGACATGATCAAATATTTATTTCAATGGTGCAAAGAGATATTATTTTAATATATACCATATTTCAATAAACATGCTATAAATACATTAAAGAATACTCACTACAGTGAAACATGTATAAAAAGGTGAAGTCTTGGATTTAAAAAACAGGTCGCATTGGTTGATGACATCAGGATCACCAGATATCGCTTTGGTTGCTAGGTTTTTATTCGATGAACATTTGTTAGCATCAATGAGCCAACTTTGGGCGAACTTTGCTATATCAGTTTCTAGAGTTTTCTGAGAAGTCAGGAAGTCTGTACTTGGCTCATTGTCCATAGTTCCTAGAAGACCAGCAGTTTTTCCAAAGTACCAACCTGTAACATAATAAATACTCATCAGATGTTACGTGGTATGCAATGGCAAGGCGTGACCGTTTAGAAATAGTTACCAAATTCCTACGCTATAAAGCACCCTCTTCCCACACAAATATATATTATCACCACATCTTACTACACATTTGGGTTGTATGCATATGTACTAATAACGCTAATCTGTTAGAGTTAGTATGGTTACATTTACAGGAATTGTACCAGCATTTGTGTGGTGCGATAGTGGACAATTATTTAGAAATAAAACCATCAGTACACCTGACCAGGATTCCCACCTCGATCTTACAGTCATAGACAATCAATTTACTGCCTATTGCAAAAGTTACACATTAGTGTTTTAGACCATGTGGCAACTGAACTGGTCACGTACATTTAAACACACAAATAAACTTTTCTTTTAGAGATGTTAATTTTTACTCCGTGATTCGCCTTAATAATCATTAAAATAATGTATATTCATTAACTTTAGATACTATAATGTGGTTCATTTTAAAGATTGCTTGTCTCAGGAAGAGTTAATTGGGCCAATTAACAGGTATTTGGATGTCAGTTTAGATGGACATTTTTAAGGAAAGGAAAGGAACTGCTATTATTCAGTGGCGTGTATCCAATAGGGCGTACCAAGAAAGCCGGACTGTATAGAATTACGTCCCAAGTCACACCCCTTGAGGAAGATACGTCCCGAAGAGGGGACAGATATAAGCTTACTACCATTTGAGTTGTGTCCGAAGGATGGAACATATATATTTTACTACCACCTGAGTTGTGACCGAAGGATGGAACAGATATATTTTAATACCACTTGTTTTGTGTCCGTAGGATGTAAAATATATAATTTACTACCACCTGTGTTGTGTCCAAAGGCTGGAACAGATATATTTTACTACCATCTGTGTTATGTCCGAAGGAGTAAAGTCCAAGAAATAAATTTGTATTAGAAGGTTTGACAAAAGTGTGCTCAAAATGACACACACAAATATAATTCAGTCAAGTCTACAGTCAAATGTTACATGATTAAACCTAACCTGATCTAGCGAGCAAACCAGAAAGATAATTCAAATAGAGACAGAATGTTTGTCATGTTCTAATTGTAAACAACTGACTGACTTTATGATTCTAGTAATATAGTTGGATAAGTGAGATGCGGCTGGACGCAACTCGGTACCCCTCCTTCGGGCCAATCTGTTAGTCGCAGGAAGCAACTCAGTAACGATCTACCGTTTACTCCTAATGCTCCCAACACAATTTATGTATGCAACTCGATTCTCCCAAGCCAGGCGCAGGTGGATACTGTTAAGGACTCCATTCACTTTCGGGATTGTTGGCAGTTTTAACCTACGTGATTAAACTGTACGGGTAGTCACGAGAGAATATGGGAAAATAAAGACAAAATGATCCCTATCGGTTAGTCCCGGACAGAATCAAATCACTTGATTTTCTTCCATTTTCATCGTCTTGACCAACCAAACTGCTGACAATCCAGATAGTGGATAGATGCTGAGCTGGGACAGTTCTTCCCGTACATGAGTAGAGGACGGTATGTCCAATCACGTACGGGATTCCAAACAGGATTGAACAATGAACATGCCCACGCAGAGCAGACTAGATTACATTTGTGGATCAGGCAAACCAGGTAAATTCTATTCGTGATTCCCATTCGGACATAACTTTTCCAAAAGTGTAGGTGCGTTGTCATGAAATGAGATAGCATGACAGGAAACCTGCCGAGTAATCCCTTACGGTTAAAATTGCCAGAAACCCCAATAGTGGATGGAGGACTTTAGGCTTAAGGGGGAGTTCATGCCAGGTGGCTAGGTCACAGGTACACATATTTTTTAATCGTATGGCACATTTGACCGAGAGGGACTTTGACGTCCAGGTTCAATCGCCTTATGTGTAGACTATTAGCCGCTCTGTTGGCAACACTGATTCAAGATTAAACAGAGGGTGCAGCCGCACATTATTGTAATAAACAAGCAAATGGTGGTACCTACTCTAAATTATGGAAATTGTTGGGGTGTTACGCCATTCAAAATATTTGGAACCACTGATCTACAAAATATAAGATTTTTCTCTTTCAGTATATTCTTAAATTAGCTTATTAAGTTCCGTACGATTGCAGGGTTTGATTATAAATCTCAAGTTCAAGTAATTTATAATAAAAAGATTAAAAAAAGTAACGAACTTTTAGTGAATAATAAAATGGTTATTGAAAAATAATAATATAGATACAAATTTAATTGGTACCTTTCTTTGACAGAAGAAATATACATGTTTACAAGTGAAATGTGAAATCTACCATTGTCAATTCACACTTTGCCCTTATAACTTTTGTGATATATAATGAAAAAGGAAAAAGTAAAGAATTTCTATGTTTAAGTCATAGGTATTGAAAAACAATAATACAGATACAAATATTTAGCTTTCTGTTATAAAAGCAATATAGGCCTGTGTGCAAGTATGCATTCTGACATTTACTATTGTCAATTACCACTTTATATATAACACTTTTTTTTATTTCCAAACGGTAAGCTGCTGTGACATTTTGATGTGCACAGTTGGTTTGCCTACTTACTGGCACACCTTTTCGTTTAACGCAGTTTTTTTTTTGAGACTATACACTTGCAACTGGCATATCCCTGGCCCCCAAACTTTAATTCCTTACTCACAGATTCACGAACAGTTACATATTTGTCTGGTTTATCTTTAAGAATTTGTGTGCCAGAAATCTAGAAGTCACTTTTATTAGAATGGGTTGTAATATATTTATTAGATTTTATGAGGCCATCTTTTTACAATTTTAATTTGCTTGTTTTGGTTGGTTACTCATGGCATACCATCGGGAATAATTGTACGTACCACAGTTTGGGCCACTGCTGTGTACATTTTAATAAACCTTCACTATCTTGGGCATATTTCAATAAGCATGGAACCAATTAGGTTGATTGAGAGATCAAATGTGCATTTCCCTAATATTATAAAGCTTTATGGGTTTATTGCAATAAGCCTATAAGTTATCAGGCTGATAAGCAAATATAATATTATTTTCCAATTAGCCAGGCTCATTTTAAATCTATGGCACCTTTTGCAATACGCCGTATTTTCCAATTCGCCTAAAACGCATATAAATCATTAATCCTCTACCACTTCCTAAAGTTTGGTTGTTTAATCCAAGAACAAACTGTTTACAATATATAAACTTTTATAATTCCAATATGTTCATTAGTTTCTTATAAATATATAAACAAACAGGGATTCCCTAATACAAAAATAAAATAAAATTAGATGATTATTTATTAATCAAGGAAAAAAAAATTGTCAGAAAAAATTAAAATATAATCTATAGGATTTAACAGTTTGTGGGGGGAAATGAATTAATAACCACTCCTTGACAACATAAAGTAACGCGAGAAGCCTGTCGAGCCAAGCGTTCTATGTTAGATTCCCAGCATGGTTGAAAAAACTATCATTGGGGAAATGTGCTTTTCCCCTTACACAGTGAAGAATTAACGATCGTGGGCTAGGTGGTTGTGTCTCTTCTTGATTTAGGTTTGTTTATAAGTCATGTCCTAGTATAATCAAATTATTGAGAAGGTGTACGTTAATAACATGTGCTTGGTGGCTGGTTAATATCTATATTTTGGCAGATTTACCACGCTCCAAACTGGAAACAGACTACCCTTTACCCCCGCGTATTGATAGTCGATGTGAGATGGCATGCATGCTCAGTCAGGAGTTACAAATATGTTCTGTATCCAGTATAATCAGTGGAAATACTTGGCCTGATGCATTCCGACTGCAGATACTACGGGGGGTACAAGGAAGGCGAGAAGACGTTACCAAAGGTGTGATGATCCTGTAGGTAGAAATTATTGTTGACCATCTTAGAAACATGAAAGTGGAATACGAAACGAGTATAGAAGCGGTAAAAAAGGATAGCTGGAAGTAATTTGTCAACGGGCAATTAGCAATAAACCCATGGGGAATACCGTACAAAATAGCGTCGGGTAAAATAAGACCACCGTCATCCGTGTAAACGTTAATAAGATCAAATAGAACTACGTTTATCTGCTGATAGGACACCGCTGAGCTCCTTATGGAAGCCCTGCTCCCTAATGATCAACTGGAGGGTGAAATCTTGCGAGAGATAGAATTTAGAAGGCTGCTGGATGTAGACTATGAACAAATTATGGATGCTGAACCTTTGATGGTGGAAAAGATGAGTAGGCTCATAGACTCCTCAAGGAAAAAGAAAGCGCCAGCTCCAGATGGAATATTGGCTGAAGAGCTACATCAGACAAAAGCAGAAATATCTCCCTTCTTGACATCATTCATATACGATTGCCTCGCTCAAGGTAGGATCCCTAACATCTTGAAAAAGAGCGAGGTTATATTGCTAGGTAAGGGGAAGGACAAGGACCCGCAACTCGTAAAGTCATACCAGCCAATCTGACTGCTGAATACATGTGGGAAATTTCAAGAGAAAGTTCTGTGTGAGAGAGCATTGAGACATAGAGAGTGGGTAGGAATGCACGAGTGGCAGTATGGCTTTCGGAATAGCAGGTCTACAAAGGATGCAATTGTGAGGGCTATGAGCCTGGTCGATCTTGAGGCGAATAAATACGCCGTGGGAATCTTCGTGGATATCTCGGGGGCTTTCGATAATCTATGGTGGCCTTCGTTATTTTCTAGATTCAGAGAGTTGAGGTTTTCTTAGAACTTATATAGGAGTATGAGGGACTAATGCAGAAACAGATATACCACCCTGAGATATCCAGGAGGGAGAGTGGAAAAGATTATTACAAAGGAATGTCCCCAGGAATCGGCATGTGGGCCGATTTTCTGGGACATAGGTATGGGGCCAGGTCTAACTGAGTTGGAAGCTCTCCCCAAGACGATGGGGGTTGTTGCCTTCGCTGACGACTTGTTAATGATAGTGTGTGGAAACTCAAGACGTAATATCGAAAGGAAATGCAAACAAGTGCTTGAAAGCTTAAGTACATGGTTCAGTAGTGTCAAATTAAAGATGGCACCAGCGAAGACTACATACATGGTCTTTAAGTGGAGTGTAAGAAGATATCCGATCATCAAAGAAGAGGGACTTAAAATCAGGAGAAGTAGATCCAACAGGTACCTGGGGGTTACGCTTGACGAGAAAAGGAACTTCGCAGAGCATGTGGAGATGGTGTGTGCTAAGGAAATGAGGGTCATGAACAAGATTATAAGCATAGAGCAAAGCCGCTTTCAAGTGCCTATGGCCATCATAAACACGCATCATCAGACTATTCTCCTCTCCATAGTGGGATATGGTGCCAGTGCCTGGGCAGTTAGACTCAAAAGAAAGGTAATTGTGAACTTCTTGAGAAGGCTTCAGAGAACAATCTTACTGAGATTAACTGGAGCATATTAAACAACGTCCACAGACTCGCTATGCGTGGCTCTTCATATATGCTCAGTAGACCTGCAAATAAGGAAGATAGGGGCCCTAAATTGGCTTAAGAAGGGTGATGTTGGTATGGTAGAGCAACTGACGAAGAGAGGGACAACCACGGCGGATGGAATCGGTTTGGCGTTACACGAGGAGTGGCAGTAAGAATGGGACGCAGGCACTACTGGCAGAAGAGCGCACCAACTTTTCCCGAATATTTGGGAAAGATTGGAAATTAAACATCTCGTTCCTTCAAAAGGCTTACTGCACTACATTACCGGAAAGGGACTACACAGGCCCAAGTTATATGAGTTGGGCCTGTTAGATACCAAGGACTGTGAAAGTGGGAACAAAGATACACCTGAGCACGTGGTGCTATATTGTGGCTTGAGAATAGATATAAGAAAACTATACATAAAATAAATTCAAGGACGACAGGTGTGAGACGTGTTAAGGGACCCGGATGGATGGGGATATCTAGACTCCACGGCAAACTTGATGTCAGAAATAAAGAGCGCGAAGTATATGGCAAAGAATGTAATAAGAAAAAACAAGAAATTGAAGTAGAGGAACAGGAAGAGAATAGCGAGACAGAGACCAGTGACTTGAAATATATTGTAATATCAGAGGAGGAGAATATGCTCTTAATTTTTGCGGAGTAGAAAATACATTATAATTGGCTTCATGAAGAGGAAGAAGATATTAGATTGGGACCACCTGCAACAAAAGGCAAGTGGTGATACCTAATGTGTAAATGTCGGGAGAGCCTGCAAGCCAAGATGTGCGTGGTAAAAATCAATATAATGGTATAGACGATCAAGGGAAATGTCCCTGGACAAGAGGATTGGCGTGTTTGGAAACAAACACGGCTGGGCCTTTCCACCGGATCTCCTGATATAAATGGTTGAGAAGAGCGGATGATAAGCATCCACTCTCTACTACCATGAGCTCAGAAATGAGCCATAATCAGATAAGAAATGAAATTTGACAGTGCTGATAGTAAGTAAGATAGTAGACTAGTAATGTAGGATTAATCATTATTTTTAAGGTTTTCTTAGTTTAGTTTAATTTAGGTTAGGGTCCAAGTGGTTGTTAGAAGTAGGTGGAGCAGTATCTCTGGTAGGGTGCCTCCCCAGGATGCAGATAGTGGGATGCTCACTACCACTGGAGAATCTCAGAAATAGGGTGAACCCGTGTCAGAGGAAATAAAATACCCGGGGTGGACAAACTAGTGAATAAGGGCAACATCTGGGGAAGAAGATCAACTAATATAAGAGCCTAGACCAGATTGATAAACAAGAATAAATAAAAGAGTAAGATAACATTATTTAAAAAAAATCAAGAGATAAAATTACCTATGCTATCACCAGGAAACAGATTATTAAGATACCGAGGATAATGCAAATAATTACAGTGGATACAAATCAGTATTTTCGTTAAAGTCGTTTATTTGAAAACTGTTTGAATGGAGACCATTCAGAATGGATACAATTCAGGATTTTGTGGGTATTATGATACAATGGATACAATGGGTACAAATAACTTTTTATTTGTGGTGCTTGTTTAAGAAATGTCTGAAAGGATACCATTCAGTATGGGTACAATTCAGTCATCTCATTAATTCTAATGTGTTCTAATGTGCTTAAAATAAAAAAAGAAAACTGCACAATGGGACCGTTAAATACAGGTATCCCTCGTTATAAGTGATCTCACTTTAAAAACAAAATAAAAAATAATACATAGTCAGCTATAAATTCGCAGTCACCCTGTGCGGTGGTGATGTGGCTCTGTGCACGCACATACCAGTAAGGACAATGATCTTTACTGCACGGTTTGATGTTAGGGGGTAGTATTGACAACATTGGAGATGCATGGGCAGAGGCTAAACAGTCTTGTATGAAGGGAGCTTGGAATTATATTTGGCCTGAAGTTTCTGATTTTCATGGTTTTGACCCTGGGCACGGGATTTCCAATTCAAGATATGACATTGTTGACATAGCAAGAGCTGTTGGATTTGAGGACGTAGACCAGGCAAGCGTGGATTAATTGCTCCAATCCCACTCAACAGAACCCACGAATGCGGATATTCTAGAAATGGAGAACGGCATAAATTATGAAGAGGAAGAGCCTTATGTTGCTGAGCCTATCAAACAAATTTCCACAAAACAAATCGATGAATTTTTAAAGCACATTGACAGTGCAATTAGTATCATTGATGAGAATTACCCTAGCATGGATAGAAGCGCCAACTTGCCGGAAAGATTCAGAATTATTTGGCTTGCTACAAAATCTCTATAGAGAGAGGGAAAATGCTGCTCGTCAGCTGAGTCTTGACCATTGAATCATAAATTTAAAAAATCATCATTCAAATGATCCAGGACCTTAACAACAGCAAGAGCCTACCGTCTCAGAGCCCTCAAGACACCAAGAGCATAACGTCCAGGAGCCTTCCAGAGAGCAGGAGCTTACCATCCCAGGGCCTTCAAGAGAGCAAGAGCCTACAGTCCTAGGGGTTCAAAGGGGAAAATCTTACCATCTCAGAGCCTTCAAAAGAGCAAGAGACTACAGTCCCAGAGCCTTTAAGAGAGCAAGAGCCTACAGTCCAAGGACCTTCAAGAGATCAAGAGTCAATCTTCCCAGGGCCTTTAAGAGAGCAAGAGTTTACCTTCCCAGGGTCTTCAAGAGCGGAAGAGGGTGATAAACCAGATTTTCCATAACCAGTTAATTAATCGTGCGATTGAAGATTAACAGTAACTATACCTATAACATTGTATTAATCGAATAAATTAATAGTTGCATTTGTTTACAAATTTAAGGAAATTAAAGATTGATAATAGGTGTAGGCTACCTATAGCATTATATCAGTTAGATAAATTAACCGAAATTGCATTCATTTACAAGTTTTAGGTTTTTCTTTACTTTTTCCCTTTGGAGTTATCCCTATCCCACCCATATTAAAATCAATTCACTTATGATACGTTTTCATGTTATGGGATTATTTATCAGAACCAATACCTCGCATAATGCGAGGGACTGCTGTATTACATTTTTCTGGTATTTTTTTTAAACTAAAAAAGCTATCCCCTATAAAAGCACATTATTATATTTTCCCTGCATAGATCAAGAATGGCTCAATTGATCAGGATACAACTTTTTGTAAATGGTTACGCATTTTTTAAGTTAGGTTTTAAACAAAGTTGTCTATCCCTGTGGATTGTCTCATTTTTAAGACTATTTTTTCAGCTCAGTTTCAACCGTTAAAGTGATGACACTGGAGACTAACATGCCTCACCAGTCAACACTGATATTTTATTAAAACAAATGTTTTAAAAGTACCTTTAATTTGTATCTATGTAACAATATGTGAATCAATTTGTCATTAATAAAATATCACTCAAGTTAAGAAACCATTAACATAAGATAGTAAAATATGAAAGATTCAAGTTAATGTAGATGCGTCATGTTTTCTCCCAGTGTAAGATATGTTGATTTGAGCAAGGGTGGGCGGATTGTTCCACCAAAACAATGGGAAGTTTCCCGGTGTACAGGCGTATTTGTTTTTCTTGGTTAGGAAGATAAGGTATGAGGCTACTTGGGAGTGGATGATGTTACATAATGATGAGGTATATAATTTGTTGCCATCACAAGGCATTGCTAGGATAATCAAATCTAAGAGATTACAGTGGGCAGGACATGAAGCGCAGATGTGAGAATCTAGAACCTTGTTCAGGGTATCGACTAGATAATCCAATGGGAAGAAACCATTGGGAAGACTTAAACGCAGATGAGAGGTTAACACTAGAATGAACATGAAAGAAATAGGGTGTAATGAAGGGGACTGAATAGAAATAGCTCAAGATAGGGATAGATGCCGCAATTTTGTAAATGCAGCAATGAACTTTCGAGTTCCAAATGCTATAGAGTGATAAATAATAGTGTGATTACTACCAACTAAACTCTCACCTAAAGTTCACGTAACATAATGAAGGCCTAACGTTAAGGATTTTTCTCATGTTTTAAAATGGAAGACATCACGATGCCCTTAATTAAACATTGGCGTTACGTTCACATAACACAAGCGTTGTCCAAGTGACCACTTTTACCTAAGTTACACGCAGTACACCACGTACTAGTGTCAACCAATCTTGTTGAGAGCAACATCAACACGGCTATTTAGTAGATTTTTTAAAATTTATAGTGTGAAGATAATTTCTTTGGTATAGTTCGTTCGTTCGTGAATTGTGGAAAACAAAACGTATTAGCCTCTTCTTACACTTTATTTTGTATCTCTAATATGTTTCAATTGCAAGTATAATCACTAATCAGCCTTTAGTTTTAAAGTTTTATTTTAGTTAACAATTTGTTTTTAACAGTTAAAATTGACTGTCTGTGTTTTTCTAGAGTTTTAAATATGGGAACTTTATGTGACTCCTGATCAAACTCTATATTTATTTACGTAACGTGATAGTTAATTCCGCGATCAGAATTCAATTTATGCTACTTGAACATTCGAGAAAATTACATATTGGTATTTGAACTGTCTGAAAACAAATTTTTCACTAAAAACTGACGACGAGCAGTTAGTTTTGGTTTGGCTTTAAATATTTACAATAAAATATTACAGGCACTATACAATACATAATATTAATAATAAGAGGTAATGAAGTTTTCTTGTTCACTAGACATAGACAAACGAACTTTATCAACGAAGGTATCTGCACACTATAAACAAGCACATGAAGTACTAAAAATTTTCAAAATGAATCACTGCCAGAAAAGCTTAGTAGACTACACTTAATTTAACTTAACGTAACCTTTCTTTCCTGAGCGACGTTTATGTTAATTGAACGTTATTGCATAATAATGACCTCCAATTAAAGACACAAGGATAATAATATATAATAATATTTAGCACCGCGTCTTACTACCCGTTCGGGTTATACGCTTTAAGTACTAATTACTCTAATGGATTAGGAATTGGGAATCGAGATTCGAACCTCTATCTCCCCGTCCTCGGATGTTGGGCTCAACACGCCAAGCGCGTTAGCCAACTACGCCACCGAGGCGGGTAAAGACACAAGGAGAACCTTTAAGTTACGTTACGTGAACGTTAAGTTAATCGCTATCCTGACATGAACTGGCCTGATAGCCAACATATTTAAAGTAAAATGAAAACAATTTTGAAGCAATCAAAGCAGCACAACACCTATTGTTTCCACGTTTAATAGTTAAGTTGTATCTATCTTTATCTTAACTATCTATCTGTATTGATATATTCTGTTTTGTAGTTTTGAGACCAAACAGATCCATTCTAGAACCAACCTAAACGTGTTAATTAATGTAACGTTATCTCATTATGTATATTTTAGAATAATTAATTGCCTTGACAAATTCTACAAATGATTGAGAATTTTGTTTTTTCTTTTCGGAAAATATATTAAATACAGTCCCTCTCATTTTAAATATGCTTAAAATGAGCATGTGTTTATATAAACAAGGAGCGAGAGATTGTGAAGGTGCATGTATCGAACTTAAGATTGCAGCGCAGAGAAAACCAACGAACACTATCTATAATAATCATAGACGTCTCTTGATAAACGTAAATGTCTCCAAATTCAAGAGGGAGTCTACTCATTCCTTTCTCAATGTGAGATTCTTACCAGAGAGTGTGAAGGTGCATGTATCGAACTTGAGATTGCAGCGCAAAGAAAACCCACGAATACTATCTATATTAATCATAGACGTCTCTTGATAGACGTAAATGTCTCCAAATTCAAGAGGGAGTCTACTCATTCCTTTCTGAAATGTAACTTCCTGAAACAAATAAACATAATGAACTATCTTATTTAGACATGGACAAGGTTGACAAAGGCATAGAAGGCTATTTGTTATATGGTGGAAGGGAATTACACTACAAAGTTGCCTTAATATAACTATAAAATGTTTAGTTTATCTTCTTTTAATAAAACAATATATTATAATTTGTGAAAAAAAATCGTACAACAACTAACAACAATATTTGACACATTTTCTCAGACCCACTTACTTGTTTATTTCCATACCTTTGTTTTCCGATACCATTCAGATGTCCCCAAAACAAACTGTAGTTTAAAAGTTTACAGAACTGGTATTAAAACAGAATTTAAAGAATGTTCACTCTAAGCGAATATAAAAATTATAACTAGCCAGTATTTGTCTAGTGGCACATTCAATGTATGGTTAAATGAAATTAAGGAAACACCATTCCTATTAAATATTTTATACGTTTATGTGAAACTCTCTCATTAAGATGGTTTCATCAATTTTAACTTGAAGGGGTTCGGGTCCTCCCTACCTACCCCATTTTTTTCCCAGCCTTAAAGTGAAACTACCTGGGTGAGTAGCATTAAAATTCTAAATTCTTTTGGTAGTTCAGTCACGCTAAATATAAAACGTGCTTTGTTTCAAAATAATTTGAATGAAATCTTCTGCAATGTATTCTTCGTATGATATATTTCAATGTTTACCCATTAAGAATGTTTGCTAATCAATATTTGTTTTTAAATAAAAATAAATAAATTTGTTTCCAAGAAAATTTAAAATGTTGAAATTAAAAAAAATGATAAAAAAATCAGTGTCTATGAGGCCACTGATTGTGATTTATCATTGATACTTTTAAATTCAAGATGACGGATCCAAAATGGTGACATACACGTCTAAATAATGCAGAATTCCAATAAAAATACCTAATAAACAGTTTTGTGGGGTTCTTAAAGTTTCTGATTAGAATTTTAACATTATAATTTCAAAAATCAAGATGGTTGATACAAAATAACTGACATAAACATTGAAATTTTATTAAAAGTTATACAGAACTTGTTATATTTTTTAAGGACTTGTCATTTTGCATTTAAGTTTGAAATAAAAGGAATTAAAACATTGGTAAACACTGTAGATTACTTACTTTGTGGCATTAGAAACTCGAAAATTCATTTACATGCTTAAAAAAGCATGCCACCTAGCCCTATCTTAAGCTAAATCCACGCAGTCCACCTCATTACAACCTATCTCTTTCATGTCTACTCTAATGTTATCCTTCCATCTGCGTCAAGGTCTTCCCAATAGTATCTTCCCAATGGGTTTGCCAGTCATTACCTTGAACACGGTCTAGAATCTCCCATTCAAGCTACATTTTCATCTACGAGTATTTATTAGCCCAACATTATCTTGTGATGAATACAGGGTATGTTACTCATCATTATATAATCTACTCCGCGCTCCCATTTTGAGACAAATATCTTCCTACGCACCTTGTTTTTGAACACCCTAAATATGTTTTCATCATGTAAGGTAAGAGATCAAGTTTTCCACCCATAGAGAACAACCGGTAAAATTATAGTTTTATATTCTCTATATTAGTACAGTTGTATTATATATTCAAAGTTGAGCTCACTCATTAATTGAGAACTAAACCGATATTAAAGCCTCGATACAAGCTGTCTGAACGAAATTGTGTTTAATATTGATTCTTGAGGAATAACATTATGGACTTTTAAAATACCTGTCTGGATTGGTATATTAATCAATAGGTCATTTATTGAGTTCTTTAATATTTTTGAGTATACACTAACACAATTGAATTCGGAATAAAATAAAATGATTCACTTACATCATTAAAAATGTTAACGGAAACAACTTTTTTGCCAGCTATGAAGGATATCTCATAAGCCCCTCTTTTTGGCTTGTCATCATAGCTAATCACCAGAGTGAAATTGTGATCTACGAAGTCGGCTGCAAGCAAGTAGGAACAAGTGCCTTGGTACTCGATGAATTTCCTATCAAAAGTAATTATGTGTTGAGGACCAGCCAATACTGCTTGGGCTGAAATGAGAAAAAATATATATATTATCATTTACTATGAACCGAAAAATGCTGAGATAAGAATTTTCAGCAAAATATAGAATTTCAGAAAATTAAATTTAAAAATCTATTTGGGGGTAGGAAGGGAAGCGCTGATGTTCTATAAAAAATCCGAGGATGGTGGCCGGTGTCAAAGTAACGTCAAGGATTTATTCTCATCATTGTTTAATTAATCTAGTTTATTTATTTGAAATATTAATTATTATTATTATTATTAGCATCGCGTCTTACTACCCGTTCGGGTTATACGCACTTACGCTAATGTGTAATGGTAGGGTGATTTAGTTTAACGTGGAATCCGAACCACGGTGGAGGCCTGGAATTCCTCACATTCACAAGATGTCTTGTCAGAGGTGAAGGAAGGGTTTGGATATCAGATAAATCTTTGCCGTGACCGAGGATTGAACCCCGGCCGCCAGCACAGAAGTCTGACACCTTACCCCTAGACCACCAGGCCACCTGAAATATTAATCGTGCACTTTGTGAACCGACCTATTTTATCAGAATACGAGAATTTCTATGTTCAAGAGTGAAAGAGCTCATCAATTTTGCTGGCAAAGTTATTTTCACATATCTTCCACGGTTCTCTTACATGCCACAATCGACATGGGATTGGCGGCTTTACTTCCCCTCTGAAGCTGTGTTTCAAATTTTAATCGCGCAATAAAAATCCATCAAAAACGGGTGGGTTTGACCCTACGAACATCAGGTCCTGAGGCGAGCACATTACCTAGTCTAGACCACCGAGGTCAACATCGTTGTTTATAGCGCCTTAGGAAATCACAACTTTAAACTAAAATATAATTTTCCAGCACTATGTCTTTCTACTTGTTAGGGATATACACATAACCATAAAGTAAATATCACATCTATAACCACTCGTTGCCTAAATGGTGAAGCTCATATATTCCAATTTGTCTATTCCAGGGAGGTCTAGGTTTGAATACTAACGAGCTCATTTCATCTAAGTTCAACAATACACATCCATACCTCATTAGTGTAGTTAAATGCGGATAGGCCGGAAATTTAAACGTGGCACACACACACACAAAAAAAGAGCATAAGAGGATCTTCATATGGGGGAAAAAATACAACAATCCAATTTCTTATCAGATGATTTTTTTTTGCACCACATCTTACTACCAGTTCAGGCTATACGCATATGCACTAATTAAGCTAATAATCTAGGGATGATAAATGTTTAATTTAGAGCGACTTCACCTAAAGTTGCGTGGAGGGAGAGTGGAAAACAATTTTGGAATAAAACTCTCGGTTCACCCAACCAGGATTCAAACCACGATCTCCCTGTCATCGGTGGTCTAGTCTATTGTGAGAGTTATGCCTTAGACCATTCGGCCACCGAAGCGGGTATGTATTATATATTTACACAACACACATTTTTCCCGTATTTATAGTCTTAGTCTCGGGGAGTCAACAAATCTCTAATTTCCAGTTTACGTATTAACATACAGTTCGTGTCGAATGGGAGATTGTCTGACCTCTGAATATCACCATTTAATTCACGAGCCAGTCGAACCGTGCCTGTCTCACTTCACCACCATATGGTTAATAGTTTTTATTTGTTTATTATTTAGCACTGCGTCTTACCACCCGTTCGGGTTATACGCTTAAGTACTAATTACGCTAATGGATTAGGAATGGGGAAGGTCGAATTTTAAAGGAAGGGAACCCGCATTTGCAGGGAGGAAGAATGGAAAGCCATTTAGAAAAAAACACCCCAGTTTACCCGACTGAAATTCTAACCTCGATCTCCCCGTCCTCGGCAGTCTAGTTCAACACGAAACTAGTGCGTTAGCTAACTATGCCAACAAGGATGGCCTGGTCTATAGGTGTGGAATCTCAAAGTTCACGCACAGGAGGTGGTTCACACTCCTAGTTAAACATCAGTGAGCTGCGTCACGATGGCCTAAAATAGGGTTCACATCCCTTGACCGACAAAAAGGGATTAATAGGTTATTTCTATTCATTGACGCCATGTTTTTTTTATAAGCATTAATAAAAACGAAAACATCTTAAGAAAACAGTGTTATTTTTCTATATAAAAGGGCTGATGTTAAATTGAAAACATTGGTTAATTTTTTTTAAAGATATTTCAACATTTTCACGAATCTAGCTAATACATTAAAAACAGTGAAATTATTCTGAAATAAACTGAATGATATTTTTTCTCCATAGTATTCTCTATACTACTAGATATCCTCATATTATAATGACTTATTATCTAACAACTTTACCTTTAAATGGAGGCAGCCAGTTGGAAGATTCACTATAGTAATTGTAATCATGGTATATAGACCAAAACGTTGTGTTAGAGGTGTCAAAATATTCTTGAATACTAGCCAAATATTTGTATTCTGGAATTTCCTAAGGAAAAAAAAAATTAATTCCGAATGTATATGACTTTCTTGATCCTTCTTATTAAATTTAATATCCCTTAAGCCAAAATCACAAATTTTAAAATAAGATATATACTATTTATCATAGAATTCACTTTTTAAATAAGGACATTTTCATATTTTCTTTCAGCTCAAAGTTAGTTAGTAATCTTTTAATCCTCTAATCTAAGGTTAGCTTACATTAAGATTACACATTTTATTTGTATACTAGCTATCTCAACTGTAGGTATTCCAGACACAAATATGAGTTTATTGGTTTCAAGATCCTCATAGTATAGCTTCAGCCAGGCTATTAGCCAATAATATGCTCATAGTTTCAAATTAAACAAAAATATAAACTTTAATAAAAAGTAAATATATTCCTACCATGGAGTAGTAAATATTAATTAAAAAGTAAATAATAAATCAAACTTACTTCGAATTTAGGCGTTTCATTAAATGTATGCCATGACATTGGTAATTTTTGCTCTAGTTCCACAAGACCATTTTCTGGGTCAAAAATAAATTTAGTTTTTGCTTCGCGATACCTATAATAAACATCATAAGAAGATAATAAATGAAAAGCATGAACTAAAATATAAAGTATAGCATTAAATTCGTATAATTATAAAATATATTATAACTTTTTGATCTACTTAACTTACGTTCTGCACTGGTTAGAATGAACTCTCCCTTTGCAATAAGATAAAAAATAGTTGATGGCATTAATAAAATACAATGAAATCTCTTGATAGCCGACAATTCCCAGGATAAAAAAAAATCTATTACTAAGAAGTGTTCGCTATTTGGAAAATAATTTAATTTATTTTTATAAAACATACTGTTTGAACACAGCTTAATCTATATGAGCATATGTAACTTGCTGTAGATATTAGCAACAACAATTTAATTACTGTACTCTACAGTAGCTGTTTGAGGAATGAATACATATTGTAAGTAGCATACTGTAAAGATTGCATAATACAAAGAACGATACGTAAATATATACCCTTTTCAGTGGCCGCGTGGTCTAAGGAATATTTCTCGCAACAAATTAGACTGCCAATGACAGGGAAATCTGAATTTGAATCCTGGTCATGGGGTACTGAGGGTGGATTTTCATAAATGGTTCTTCACTTGCCTTCCACTTAAATGAGGGTACAGTCCTTCTTAATTCAACCTTCATAATCCACAACTAATTCGCGTTATGTGAACATTAGGCCTTCTGTGTATGTGTGTACAAGCACAGACTAATCTGTTGATACAACCCCCACCCATGACCTACCCTGATGGCTTGGAAAGGGAGGGAGGTAGGGGAGAGTCGGTGAGTACCGATCAGCAAGTTAATACCGATTAGCTTTTTAATCAATTGATTGCACATGATTGAGGCTCTGATTAGTGCTGTTCTCTAGCGAGACATATTGTAACGATACTTGTTGACAATTGGAGAGGAAAAGCTTTGTTGTTTGGACGTTAGTGGAATATTTAGGAATTTATCGTTTTCAAACTTTTGTTGTACTTCAACAAGATTCACATTAAGTATCTTTTTAATTTAACATTCATATATTTTACTACTACTTTACTTAATAGTATTTATTGGTGCATAATTCGTTGACAAGATTCATTAAAATATAACCAACTGGGTGTCTTTACCACTATTTTTGTTTGACAAGTGTGCGTCAGGTAATACCGGTCAAACCTTGGGGCTAATGACGACCAGCATATCAAAATGACTGGTATTACCCTTCATTGATTTAAATACATTTAAAATGAAAGAATAATTATTATGGAATAAATTATATAAATATATCTATATGCAATAATATTTTTAATACCACTTTGCTTTTACTAATGGAAATATCTCCATTCTATTCTGTACAGATGCCAAAATTAAAGGGGGCTAAAGTAAAAAAAAAGAGAAGAATAAAATAAGAAAAGAGCTAAAAATAAAATTTTGAGAAATTGTGCTTCTGAATCAAGTAGAATTATAAAACCTATTAAGAACTTTTTTTAAGGAATATGGCATTTGAAAACTACTTTGAGAAAGAAAGTTTAAATTAGGATGAAATTTGTAATGACGATGAACTTTATGATATCTGTCCACTTTAGGAGTCACTGTGCTCTGTTTGTGAAGAATTTGGTAGAAACAATGACTTATGGTACCGATGTGTTTTGTGATCCAAATGGACAGTGGCTGGGACAATGCAGAGGACTACATATGTGACCAATGTAAGCTATCTCCAGTGAATCATAAGATCTAAATAACTAATATATTAAATCAATACTTTTTAAGGGAAAGTTAAAATTTAAAAAAGAAAATAAGATACATTTTAGTATTTAATCAGTTAGTAACGAAACGTTTTTAAAAATTACTAGTATTGATCAAGGCCATAGTCAAGGGTGGGGGTAGGGGGTTTTGAAGTTCAAATCCCCCCCTCCCCCCCGAAACTTCATGAAAAAATTTAGATGGATTTATTTATGGTCCAAACAATGTCAAAATTAGGTTCAAGTACAAATTGGGGGGCTGCGTTAACATAAAAAGCACATCGGAGAGCTTCTAGAAGTGTTTAATATTTAGCATTTTTATATATTCTAGAGGTGTCTACTATTCAGAATTTGTCTTAGCCTCTAGCAGTTAAGGGGTTATGTTGACATATAACACACTTTAGAGAGTTTATATAGGTGTTTAAATATGTAGATTCTTCCTAGCCTTCGGCAGTTATGGTGTTATGTTGGCATGACAAATATTTTAGAGTTGTTTCATATTTATAATTTTTTTTAGCCTCCGGTTGGGGAATGTGCTCACCAAACACCCCTGAAATTATTGGCTGGCTACGGCCTTGGTATTGATTATTTTAAGGTTAAGTCTAGGAAGTAAATTTCATAAAATAATGTTTTCGTAGGTCAGTTGAGGGATAATCTTGCAAAATAAAATAAATAATATCCCAGGATATTTAATAAATTAAGAGATAAACAAATAGCTACTTTTTATTTTTGTACCATGATTTCCTCAGTCACCAAATTGGCTTAAGGTTTTCTGGACACAGAACCCATTGAAACACTTTTTATGAGTTTTTGTTGTACAATATAAAACATTTTGCTTGGATTTACTTTATTTAACAACACCATCAAGGTGAAATACATTTTTAAGTCTTTGATCGATATTACCCGAACATGTGGGCAACATCGATCAAAACTATTGTTTTGAAAATTTAAATATTTAATCTAAACCTTTAAAAAAAATTGGCATCAGTGTTGGTTTTAAATACTATAATAGTTGCTATAATCATTCCAGTAGTAAAAATACTTTTATATTTACTTCCCTATTTTTAGCCAATTTTTTTCGAAAAGTGATCGGTATTCACCGACTCACCCCTATGACCTTGAAGCATCAGGGTCAATACTAGGTAGACTATTTTAGAAATTTCACGCGAGACAGTGGCAATGTCAATAAAAATGGACTGGTATTTTCAATTCCTGTTCGGTATTTAGAAATTGTTATGCATTAATAAGCATATCCAGCAGTATCCTTTATTGAGAAAGTAAATTATTGGGAAATTGTTTTGCAGTAAGAACCCATGTTATTTTTAGGAGGATATTCAAACTGTCGGCTATAAGAAGAATCCACTATTCAGAGGTGTCCATTATTGGAGATTTCACTGTAGTAGGCCTATATTTTTTTAGTAAATTATGCGTGCTATCTATAAAATGTGGGTAGCATGTACCAAAACAACGATTCCCATACAAATGCAACGTTATTTTTTTTAGCACCCTGTCTTACCATCCGTTGGGGTTATACGCTTATGAACTAATTACTCTAATGGTTTTAGGGATTAAGAAGGTTATATATAGAGAAGTGTTCCCGCAATTACATCGACGAAAAGTGGAAGATCATTTTGGCAAACCACCCTCAGTACACCCGACCGAGATTCGAACCTCCAACTCCACGTAATCAGCAGTCTAGTCTACTGTGAGAGCAGCACGTTGGACCCCGTGACCACTTAGGCGGGTTCTACTAAAATTATATTGCATGAATTCATTGTATCCATTGACAGTTTTATTAATTATTATGTTGGCGCTTCTAATATGTTTATAATCAAATAAATAAAAATTAGAATTATTCTTAAGTAAACGGCACTCTCAAAAAATATATAGATATTTCTGTTTATTTTTGTTTTTTCATTTTAATCAATTTATGACTAATTTTCTTTGTATGAAACTCTACTTTGTCAAATAGTAAAATATCATAATGTATCTAGAATTTGTATTTTAACATGATGCATTCAACATTTTAGATTTTTTAAAATAACTTAAACATTTTCTTATAAATATATATTTTTAAATCTATATAATTTTTTAAATGGATGAAAAATAAAAGATAGGAATAAGCTGAATTATTTAATTTTAATCAAGATGTACTTTTATAACATGGGGCTGTCCATAAACTACGTCACGCTAAATTTTTCGCCCCATTCCTCTTGTCACATTTCGTTACATTTTTGTAAGCCTCTTTTTAAAATTACGGCACAATATCACGCACCCTACCCCCATTTAGATAGTATTTTCAATTTCAGAGTCAATATAACTATTTTATTGAAACGTGTTAGTATTTGTTCGCCAAGATTGACGATCCAAGTCGATGAGTCTATCGTTTATTGTTTGTATGTGTGCTCAGTCTGGTTGATTTTAAAATAAATACGCTTTATTGTAATGTGACGTCATACATCTTACTCCTCTCACCACCTTGTCACACTTGGTCACGCAGAACACTACTCACCCCTCCCCCTCTTGATATAGGTATGTAGTTTATGGGCAGCCCCTAATGGTAAGAAATAACATTATTATAAAATGTTTCCAAGAAATATTATGAGATAGCTATTTCCGTTGAATGAGTGTTCGTCAATTGACAAGTTATCTAATTAAAATGCACATAAAATGACACAATCATATTTCAAGGTAACAAATACACCAAAGCTTCCCAGTCTGGGAGGCGTGGAGACCTGGTAAACCGTAGATTAGTTTCAAGTGGTTCGCAAATTTTTAAAAATCAGT
The DNA here is from genome assembly GCA_902151445.1 of Timema monikensis. Classification (NCBI taxonomy): domain Eukaryota; kingdom Metazoa; phylum Arthropoda; class Insecta; order Phasmatodea; family Timematidae; genus Timema; species Timema monikensis. Next base: position 14,294 of record CABFVZ010002927.1, on the reverse strand, counting down.
CTTCACACAAAATTACCTGTATAACTTCTGTCCGTATTAATATTATAAAGAACTTACTTTGGTAGGACAGAAATTAATTGATTAGTACACTTCTTTAGTCAATTAAACATATAAATTATGAATATAACAAGGCATTAATTTATTCAAAGAGAAATTGTTAGATCAAGAAATTAAACCAATTTAGTCAACCAAACATTATAAATTAAGAATATAAAAAGGAATTAATTTATTCAAAGAGAAATTGTTAAATCAAGAAATTTAATCAATTACACAGACATAATCACATTATTAAAAATCACCTCACAGATTGTTAAAGGGCAAAAAAATTGAATTCATAAATAAGTAAAACTGTAAATTTGTGCAAGATACTTCTAAGAAGTAAAAGAATATTGTAAAGAATTAACTGAAAAACTATAAAAAGTGTAAATGTCAAATGACTAGATTGGAGCCGTTAATACTATGACTAAATATCAACAACATACTATCACTTGAATGATCAGTTATACCAATAACAGCCTTAGAAAAAGTTGACAAGGAATATTACACAATAACAATACAATTAATAAAAAGGATGATTATAGAAAGTTAACTAATTGGCTATATATTTAATTTGTAAAATTTCCACATATAAAAATTGCTGATAATATAAATACACGTGAAACTTATTAAAATTAAAATTGAAATACAACTAATAACATATTATTATTAGCTATATTATTAGTTAACTTTCTATAAATCATCTTTTTATTAATTGAATTAATATTGTTTGGTTGACTAAATTGGTTTAATTTCTTTATCTAACAATTTCTCTTTGAATAAATTAATGCCTTGTTATATTCATATTTATACGTTTAATTGACTAAAGAAGTGTACTAATCAATTAATTTCTGTCCTACAAAGTAAGTTCTGTATAATATTAATTTCATATTTTTCTCTACTACAATTAAAATTAATATAATTCAAATTCTCTCCATATCTTGGTTTCGAATATGCATAACTGTTTGATAATAGTGTGAAGAACCTAATTATTTTCCCTCTACACATGTTCATGAAGGTTAATTTTCTGTGCCTGTTGCATTAAAATCAGAGTACTGAAACAATATGAATTAGGAGCAAGATTTAAGGTTGACGCTATCATCACTTCAGTGAGAAAAAGTATCTTTGGAAGAAAAGAAACAGTATCAGCCATCTCTCTAAAGGACTCTGTAAGAGCATAATTTTAAATATACCTACCTCTCACTCGAACGACCTTATGTCCCATGTATGTCTCGCACATTTTATTATTATCACTGAAATTTATTGTGATATTCCAAGTAATAACATTAATAGCATTCTATAATTTCATGATACTTTTTGTCATAATTTATTTTTATAATCAATGCTGCTAAAAGCAAAGCTAATAGCAAGTGCGGGTTCTCCATTAATTTGTTAAGTTCAGAAGAGGTCCTCACACCCACAATTTTGGGAATTGCTGATATACATACTTCAAGCTGCCAAACTATTTGAAATGTATTCATAACGAAACAAACTATCGCCACAAACTCTTCAACCTTACCATAAACTTGCAGCTTCCACACTTCCTACTATGTTTATATTCAAGAATTTCTCCAGGCTTCCTTACCTGTTTTCAGCTTGAAGTGCTGTCTGAGTGATGTCTGTCAACTTAGAATGTATAAGTGTCACAGCTCTTTGAAATCTATTGCCTACATCCAAGTAATCATAGAACCACATAAACTAAAACAAAACAAAACAAAGATTAATTTCTTGTATTCTCAAATTACTGTATTTTTATTTAATTTCACACGTAAAATTTATCATGTTAACAAACATTTAGATAAGTTTTATTAAACAATTATGTAATAATATTACATAAATAAAACAAATTTAAGCCCAAAATATTTAACTATGATTATGTAAACATGAAATATATGATTTTGGTGGAAGAAATGCATTCAATTAATACCATTGTTATAAATATTTATATCTTGTTTTATATTATTTTACCTTTACATAAACCTCGTTGAATTTTTTTATGGCAAACTGAATGGAAGGAAGTTTTTCCAGTTCTCTGAATTCTTCAATTATTTCCAACACTATTGCCTGGAGTTCTTTTCCTGTTGTTAAATGACAGGAAAAATATAATTAAATAAGGATAAACACAGAATTGATAGTCAAATAATATGGATTTTATCTTAATAACTTAATTTTACTTTTCCACACATACAAACTAAAAATCTTATGAAAATGGGTATAATACCAACATGTTTTATTGATTTTTTCTTAATATCTCATAGGGATGTACGATGCTTCGAATTGTCGAAATCAACTTCGAAGCTCTAGTATTCATCACATCCTTGAAAAATTTCGAAGGAAGTATAGAACTTGAATATTTAAAGGAAGGATTGGCGAACTCTTACTAAATATTAGCTAATACAACACATAATCATTTTAGAACAGCTACTAAATGGTACATAACTTAAGCAGAGATAAATATATTTATGTCAGCATAAAATAATATAGTGTGATTTAATTACTCCAAAACTCTTTCTATGTACTGTACGTATATGCATAATTGGATAGCTTAAAAATCCAAAATTACTTACTGTTTTTTTTAGTACCGCGTCATACTACCCGTTCGGGTTATATGCCTATTGTGTTAATTACACTAACGTGTTAAGGATTAGGAAGGCTTAATTTAGATGAAATTCACCTACATTAGCGTGGAGGGAGAGTGGAAAACCATTTAAGAAAACTACTATCAGTGTACATGGCTGGGATCGAACCCTGATCTCCCCGTCTTTGGCAGTCTAGTTCAACACGAGATTAGAGTGTGAGACCACGTGGCCACCGAAGCGGGTTACTTACTGTTATTTGACAGAAAATAAATATATATATCTTTGATCTGAAGCGTACAAGGGAAAAGTGGAAAAGTACCTTTACACTCATTTTCCAGAACAACAGCTTTTATATCTCAAACCCCATAAGGACCTCAACAAATATATTTCTTAAAAATAATCACTTAAATATAACAGATACTTCTTTCAAATATAATATAAAGGGAATTTAAAATGTCTTATTATTGTCTAACAGATGGCAGCACTAACTTAATTTGAGTTAAAATTGAACTCTCTACCTTTTACCCTATTAGCTTCTCTCTTCGAATTCAACATTTCTTTGCATGTGCTAAGCTTCTCATTTGAAAAATCACCTTCGCGTACCCCTACTATATAATTAAAAAGTAATTGTATGTATATAAATTATCCAACTAAACTAATAAAATAAACAAACAAGTTAAAATAGTAGAAAAATAATGTAAATGAAAAAGAATTGCCGGCAAAATAGAATGTCTGCCGTACATTATGTCAAGCAGTCATATTGTTTACCTGTGTTGTTTTAATGAACACATGGCTTTTTTTTTTACCAAAATAAATATCGTCTTGTTATTAATTCAAATATGCAAACAACAATTTACTAATCTTTCAGGTGGATTAAACATATTATGTTTAAATTATATACCATCAAAATAGATTTCAAAACGTTTTTATTCTCCACACGGTTATTTATTAATAGATTCTAAATACCTAATAATGAACCAAATAGGAAACAGCCACAAACAAGACTAAACAATTTACCTCTTGTCACAAACTTGAAGTTTAACAAACCCAATTTCACAGTGAACATTTTCTGTCCTTACCAGGAATTTAACAGGGAGCTTTTGTATTATGTTAAAGTAGTTTCATTTGCTGGGTTGTTTCTAGGACCTCGATATTAATGTGGTAATGTAGGGGGCACGAGTAAAGGTAAGTGTTTTTGTAGTTTAGTTATTATCAACACATTTTTTTTGGTAAAAAAATAATCAAATATTTCCCAAGTAGAAACATAAAGTTTAGTAATTTAATCTCATGGTGACATCAACGGTTGTTGAATAACTGTCAAGGATGTCCTGGAATTTAATGAAAAAAGTTTTCTCTTTATTTAAAAAGTTTGTTATATTATGGTGGATGACCTGGTGGTCTAAGGGTAAGGTGTCAGACTTCTGCGCTGGCGGCCGGGGTTCAATCCTCGGTCCCGGCACAGATTTATCTGATTTCCAAACCCTTCCTACACCTCTGACAAGACATCTTGTGAATGCGTGGAATGCCAGGCTGCCACCGTGGTTCGGATTCCACGTTAAACTGTAGGTCCTTCATTTCATCTCACAATCACCCTACATTACACATTAGCCTAAGTGCGTATAACCCGAACGGGTAGTAAGACGCGGTGCTAATTCTAATAATAATAATAATAATATATGCGGCGAAGAAAGCTATTCTCTATGTTTCTACAGGAGTAATATTTCATTTATTTTGGCTAAAAATATGTTTCGCAATAAAACTGCAAAAACCCTTCCTTTTTCTCGCGTCCCGTACACTCCCACCTAAACTATGCCGTGAATCGCATCTCACCATTCGTCAGGAATAACTCCACATTTACATTAAAGGGGTAGGGCTGAAAGTGGTTGAATATAGAAGAAATTTACCAGCACCTGCGTGGAGGGAGATATCTTGGGGCCATTTAGGAAAATCAACTCAGTACACTCAGCTGGGATTCAAACCCCAATCTATTACCTTGAGTATTTTATCCCGAGAGGGAAATTATCCCAAATATCACCAGGGTTGGGTTAGTTAAGCTTAATTTAGGTTCAAGAGTTTCTATTTGTTCCACACCCTCATATTTACTATAATTATCATCTTAACAGGACATGGAAAGAACTTCCACGGAAAGGGTGTACGATTAGTAAGTTCGGGCATCCGTTGGGCAACGAAACATTAGTACTGGCTTCTTCCACTACGATTGATGTGGTCCAGACGTGCACTATTATTTTTATTATTTATGCTAGTTGAGGCTATGTTTATATAATATAGAACAAGTAAGTTTAAATATATTAGTGTCAAATTTAGTCTTAATAATAGTACATTAATGTTTATGTATGAACAATTCCTACAATATATGAAGGCCATAGGTCATATTCCAATCTTATTATTTCGTTGTTTTCTGTTATACATGCACTTTCAGAATATTTACTGGTAGATTGGTTCTCTGCACCCTTAAACCATGATGGCTAACGTGCTAGTTTCGTGTTGAGCTTAACTGCCGAGGATGGGGAGCTCAAGCTTAGAATCTCGGTCGGGTGAACTGATGGAGGTTTTTCCTGAATAGTTTTACACTCTCCCTCCTCGCAAATGCGGGTTCACTTCCTATAAATTCAACCTCCTTCCCAATTCCTAATCCATTAGCATAATTAGTACTTAAGCGTATAAACCGAATGGTTAGTAAAACACGGTGTTACATAAATAAATAAATAAATAAATAAATATACTGATGCCCTTATATATCTTTAACTGTTAACGATGGTAATTAGATGTTTAGCAATAATTGGGCATACCTTGTCCTTGCAGCTTAGACAATACAAACGAAATCAGCATGGAATAATATTGCCTTAAAACAGAGTCACGTATTTAACAATAACACGCCTCGACGGTCACATGGACTTAGATTCTAACGCGTCAGATTTGCACAAGAGTCGATTACCAGTGTTAGGAGATTAATTAATTCATTTTAATTAACTTTGAATACTTTTCTTCCAAAATGTTACGGTTATCTCTAAATAAGATCATAAATTAAACTCAAATGATAGTTACATGGAGTAAAGGGGGGAAGTTCAATTAAAACTCAAATTAAGCTAGCTATTAATAATAATAATAATAATAATAATAATAATAATAATATTTAGCACCGCGTCTTACTACCCGTTCGGGTTATACGCTTTTTAAGTACTAATTACGCTAATAGATTAGGAATTGGGAAGGTTGAATTAGAGGAAGTGAACCTACATTTGCGTGAAAGGAGAGTGGAAAACCATTTAGGAAAAACCACCCCCAATTCACCCGATCGAGATTCGAACCTCGATCTCCCCGTCCTCAGCAGTCGAGCTCAACATGACTAGCAAGTTAGCCAACTACGCCACCGAGGCGGGTAGCTAGCTATTGATGACATATGTTACACAGTCTTGATAGCTTTAGAATTAACTTTAAAAACAAATTTTGTCATATTTAATTCAAATAAATAAATTATTTTCTGACCTCCCTATGTTTTTTGAGACAAAAGTTTTTTTCTTGAGAAATGTGTTTAATATGACATTCCCAATTTTCACCCAGGACCTTATAAATGTTTTCTGTTGGTATCCTTTGTATGAACCACGTCAGGTTGGTAAACTATATATAATTATTTATAAAGCTAAGAGAGAGTAAAGACAAACAGATAGTAGTTCTAGTTGTCATTTTTCATTTTTACGTTCAATTTTTTTTAGCAACCATCAAATCATTCAAATAGAGGAGATATAATATTAATTTTCAGAACGCACCAAAAGTAGCACAGGACACAATAAATGTATTTATAGTTTAATTATTATTCCTTACCAAAAGGTATTATCGTAAAATACTTTTCCTTCACAAACTCAATAATGATTTTAGAATATTTTCCAATATTTGTGAGTGTGTTGTTCTTCATAATATCTTTGTAAATTCGGTCCACGTCTTGTGTGAAATTAGCAAATTTAGAGAAATATGGTGAATCCACAATGTCATTCTTCCGTTCATATAAGAAATCTGAAATTTATAGATATAATTATTAAATTTTACAAGTAGAACAAAGAAATAAATAACATCGTTACTAATCTATTCACAAGGTGATAAGTTAAAATATATATATATATTCATATTGTATTGATACTGTCCAGAAATAAATTATTATTAAGAAACTCATCGTTTAGCTTCAGATATTTACACTATAGTGGAACCAAGCAAGGTAAATGTATCACACAACATTCATGATAAATCAAATATTTTAAACGATACTTGTCCCCCAACTGGCCGAATTTAATATTAATGGATAGGTATAATAAATATAGCGAATAATACAAACTTGTGGGCCTGGTTAAGAAAAACTTCTTCAATCGAACTTTTAAATAACACAACCTATAAATATATACTATTCTTTATTTTACCTAGTATTTCTTTGCTTGCTTTCCACGACAACGCTTCCAGGTAATGGATGAGGTGGATAAACGTTGGCTCAATGGTTTCAAGCATAGTGTTCCAATGATGCTGAACCATTGCTGACAAACCATGCCAGAGCTCTTCAAGATGCTTCACGAATGAAACGTGCAGCTCTTTGATAAACTGTAAGAAGTAGTGTTTAACTTTCAATTCATCAAAGTAGTCATTTTTAAGGTAATGAGCACAGTTACATTTAGGTGATCCATAATTACGTCCATAACCATTATATATTTATTTTAAATATAAATGAGACCTATGATTGCACATAATTTCTTAGTCCACACATATATATCTAAGCAAAGATTAATTTTCTAGTCATTACTAAACCAGAATTAACAATATTGTTTCAACAAGACAAAACTTACAAGTAGTATTTACTCTTATGTCCTCTAGAGATTAACACAATACTATATACACATCATCTATAAATATTACTAGTTAAATATATATGTGACTGGCTTCAGTGGCTGCATATTCTAGGGCGTCATTGTCGCTATATATTAGATTGCTCATGACGGGGAGATTGATGTTGGAATCCCGTTCTGAGCGTGGTTTTCCCCTCTCCCTCCATAAAAATCCGGCCATAATTTGTTTAAATTCAACCTCCCTCACCCCAAAACATTAGAGTAGCTAATAAATAGGCATATAACACAAACGGGTAGTAAGAAGCAGTGCTAAAAATAGTAATTAATATGATGTCCTAGGGGTATCCAATAATGTTTATCCTGACAATATTCTCGAAATATAATAATCACCAATGCCTCTTATGTAATTCTGAAAGTAAATTAAATATAAAAATGTTAATAATAACCGATAAGACATAGTGAGCTCTGTGTATTTTTCAAGTATTACAAAATTAAAATCAACTACTACAATTTACAAATTTGTGTCTAATCCAAATGTTTCTTAAAATCAAAATTATTGTAGTACTGTTACATCACAAAGCAAGTCATTTGATGAAAATAAGCTCAGACCATATTATATTTTTGTATCAATTTTAGTGTTTTTATTACAATACAATTCAATACATCTTTCTCAAAATGTAATTCAACTTAATATTAATCGAAATAAAACAGCAACGCTTAGGAATTGCCTGACAAGTAAAGTTATAAATACGACTTATCATATCCATTTTAAATTTATATGTCATCTCTAACATAGAATAATTTTATATAAAATAATTCTTTGGGTGTAAAATCAGAAATAACTAAACCTTATTTTAGAACATCAGAATCAACATTTTAGAAATTAATTATTTATAGATTTTGATCACATTTGGAGATAGCTCAGTACCATACAGTTTTAGGCATGTCAGATCTAGATAATTTTTCAAAAGAGTTTATGTTTAATATAAATTTGAGTAACAAAACAATTTTATTTATTTATTAAATTCAAATACTAGAGTTTAATTTACACAAATCAATTCCAGAAACATAATTTTGACCTAGGTATTTTTGACACCTTAGCATGCTTTATGAATACTAATTTGGGATGGATGAGAACATAAAACATCGTAATAATCGTCAAATAGTATTTAATTTAAAGTAGTTAAATTAGAAGTGGTGTTCATCACATTGACTTGGGTAATACTGGAGTCATAATTTGAGACAAAACACTAATAAACAAAAAAATAATTAATACTTGCTTTCACCCACTATAGATGACTTTGTTAGGAGATGAATTAAAGTTCGGTTTAACCATTATCTAGACCAATGATATGTTCAAAATAGCTTTTAAATAAAATAATTAAACTAGCAATTATTGTTATATTTAGGCCAAGATGATGTTTCGAGTCTTTCACTTTATAATATGCCTTTGAGGATTTAAACTATGATATTAGTGGTATAGTGATAAACCCACTCTTATTCTTTACCGGACAAATATATATGTCTTTATTTCGTGTTTAAATACAAATAGCAATGCTTTTTAAATTATTGTTATTTCATTTATAGTAGACTTAATTTCTAAATATTGAGAGAATACAAATAGTTTGTCAAACCAATACAAAATTTAAGCCCATGTTGTGTAAAATTATTAAACACATCATTTCTGTCAGATATGGAACTAAGTAATTTTAGTTTTCTAAATATAATTTACATGGGAAACTTTTTAAGACAAGCCACCATCAGTACACCCATCAGGAATTTGAATCCGGACCTTCATGTTACCGATAAATCAGATAAGATGAGCATGACGTTTAGTCGACGTGACGCCAATTCGGTCAAATAGAAGTCTTTATAAAAACAATTTTTCTTATATGGTATGATTATGTTCTACAGTATGGTACAATAATTCAGTGGCAGTTTACTTAAGTTCAGTTGCAATTCTATATAAAATTAGTACATGCTATCGAAATATTCAAATTAATTTTATCTTGCAGTGCTATATATGCAGCAGTGGTATTTGTAAATTAAATAGAAAATGTTTGACTTAGCCATATTAAACCAGGCAATCACACATGTTCAGTAAACCTATATAAACAGGATAACTTTCATACTTTTTACACTAAGACCATCACTGATTCCAGCCTGTGGAAATTTTTTATTCAAGTCATATGTTTTCCACCATCAGTTTGTTAGGCCTGTCGAAGTTTCATATGCCTTATAATCTAACTTAATACTAGAACAGGCAGAATATCCATTCCCCGGCCGTTAATTCATCACTATGAAAGAGTAAATACACATTTCACCAATGAAATTTTTTTTGGCCATGCCGGGAATCAAACCAGGGACCCTTAGCTCAGTAGACAGACATGCTACCGACTAAGCTAAGGTGTCGGATTCAAACAAGAGAACTATTGAAATAATATAAGCAATTAATTATTAAATACAAATTTTATACTAGACGAGTAATAAAATATAGTAACAATGTTACATTTAATTTCATATGCTACATTCTTATAATAATTTTAAAGAAAACGTAAATTAAAAGATTAAAAATACAGTTTGAATGGCATTGAAATTAATAAAAATAATAAACGTAGTTCAATAAATTTAATATCAATTAACGTTTATTTGAATACATATATTTTTCTAAAATTATTTGTTATTTGTATGTACACGCGAACTAACTTCAAACAAATGAATTACTTCTCAAAATTATGATGTTATTTTAATTAGTTTAAATATAAATTAAAGAAGACTATTGATCACCTTGTCATATTTTTGAACAAATCCTTGAAAAATTTCCGAAATTTGTTCTGACGATTCACCTTTCAAAATCCCATTTATAAACGCCACTGCTTTTTGGTAGGACGTTTTGATCTGAAACATAATAATAACAATGAATTTATCCATACAAATGTATGTACAAATTTGTTTTTAATTTATATTCCTTTTAATAACATTAATATATTGCTAATTTATATCAATAATTTGACTTAATAATTATAATAATAAGGAGAGAGAGGTCTCGTAAAAAAAACAACCATTTTGATTGAAAAATTTGTAATTTTATCACAAAAAACAAACAAACCCAAAACACAGTCACTGTCACAATTTACGTAATAAATATTATATATGTACTGTTCAAGCGTCTAAAATGTTTTAGTATTAATATAAATAAAATATATTTTAATACATATAATTGATTATCATACTAAACTTAATTATAGGAAATTTTAGTCTTAAACCACTTGCTTTTTTTGCGTAAAGTGCTAAGTTGAAAGAGTTATTGATTAGGTCATGTAGGAGATAGGGCTATAGAGGTGCTAGTCAGTCATTATTAACAACATTAAGGTATTGGTTTAAAAAATTTTGCTTATTTTACGTGCAGAGGCGGTGAATCGCTACCATAGCCCCCCCTTGATCCGCCACTGCATATACTCAGAATTTTGGACCAAGATCAAACACAAACCCAATCTCACTCGTGAAGTTGAAAAGGCTTTTATCGTTTCTAATAATTTAGCCTACCTCTATGAACGAGTATTTTAAGGTTTTGTAATGATCAAGACTAAAGCAAGGTGTCATCTAGATCCTCAGAATGATTTTTACTGCCACCATACAAACTGCTAGACAACAAACTGCTCGACAAGCTATAACACATTATTTGGAAGGCTGGGTGGGTCAAGTGGCTGACACGACTTTGACCAACTGCTAGACAAGCTCATGTATAGGAGTACAAAGTGATAGACAACCAAGCGATCGACACGAGAGAACAAATCTGTAAAAAGACCAACTGCTAGACACCCAGAAAAACATGGGCCAAGTGATCGACACGAGCTGGACCATGTGATAGACAAGCTCCCATATAAGAGGAAAAAGTGATAGACAACCAAGCGGTCGACACGAGAGGACCAACTGCTCGACAAACATCGAGATGAATCCAGTTAAGAATGGCTCAAGTGACAGGCAAGTTATTTCAAAACTAACAAAGCTATAAACATGGTAGTAGTGGTTGAAATGACTGCTCTGGACCACTTTCTCCCATAAGGTTAACATTGATCCACCACATTGAATGAGGTGGATATCTTTCTCCCCCACCCCAACCTAGCCTAACCTTAACAAGCTCTTAATTACACAAGGGTACCTTATGTCCCTGTATTTGTCGTTCTGCCCCTTGCAACCCTCTCCTTGCAGCCCCCCTCCACCCTTGAGTCTAGATTCCAGCCTCCATCACGTACTCTCCTCCCAGCCTTCATCCCCTTCTATTACCATGCCTGACAATCGCTCCTCTCCCCTCCTCCAAGTCTCCTAACCCCAGCCTGGATCTGCACAACTTCCAGTCCCCATTCTGTACTCTTACCTCCTTTAAGCCATACACTTCCTGTATCCATTCTGAGCAAGAGGTAGTCTGGCTCGATCAAGACCGTGTTGATCCCATCCAGCTCTAATCCATACTCTTACCACCCACCCCGCTTACCAGCCGGTCCTTAAACCTTGACAGTTTAAATTTTGTACCTCAAACGATGTATCCATCATCTTACCACCCACGCATTGATACCTGATGGCTTAGATTTTGTACCTTAAATGGTATGTACTTCCTGCTTACCACACATCCTTCAAAATATTCTGAAACGGTTTGAAACAGTACGAAATAAGTATGCATCACACTCCACCCGAGACCTTAAACGTTGAGACCATTCATAGGGGTTTGATCACTTTTGGGGGACTGAAGGTGGATTTTCATAAATGGTTTTCCATTCTCACTCCACGAAAAATTTGGTGCAGTTCCTCTAAATTCAACCTTACTCATCCCTAAACACATTAACGTAGTTAGTATATAGGCGTATAACCCGAACGTGTAGTAATTCTCTTGTAGGTATAACGAGGGGCTAAAAATTAAAATATATATCACTAACTATGCAAGGTGACCTGGTGGTCTAGGGGTAAGGTGTCAGACTTCTGTGCTGGCGGCCGGGGTTCAATCCTCGGTACCGGCACAGATTTATCTGATTACCAAACCCTTCCTTCACCTCTGACAAGACATCTTGTGAATGTGGGGAATGCCAGGCCTCCACCGTGGTTCGGATTCCACGTTAAACTGTAGGTCCTTCATTTCATCTCAAAATCACCCTACCATTACACATTAGCGTAAGTGCGTATAACCCGAATGGGTAGTAGGACGCGGTGCTAATAATAATAACTAACTATGCAGGCTAGATATTAAAATTATCCCTTTGAAAAACAATAAAAATTCTTTTTACTGTCGCTTATTGCAGATTACAAATTTTAAATACTATTTTAAAACTGTTGTCAAATTTCAAGTTTGAATAAAGGCCACTAAGAAATTTTTACTCAATGGTTTTCAAATCTTTCTTCGTGAAAAAAAGGGTATATTTTCTCTAAATTATACCCTCCTCACCTCTAATATATTAATATAAAAATAAGATAGTTCATACGTGTGGACAAGAACTCACTGTTCTTTAATGTTGCAACCAGCGTGGCAGAATTAATTGCGACTGTTAAATTCGTGATATTCTTTTATAAGGTCATCATTATTTCTAGTTATTTTGACCTACATTTTTACTTTAGCAAACCCTACAAAAATATATCAAGAAGTGTGAGGTTAAGCTGACGGATTGGGGGAAAAATTTTGTTGAATGTAAACAAGGACCATTGTGTATTGAATTAAATGTTCTGTCACTTAGCCCACTCTTAACTGGATGATATCAAAGTATGTCGAGCAGTTGGTCCTCTCGTGTCGACCGATTGGTTGTTTATCATGTTGTACACCTATACATGAGCTTGTCTAGCAGTTGGTCCAAGTCGTGTTGGCCACATGACCCACCCAGCCTTCCAAATAATGGTTTTCATTTTGTCTACAGGTTGGCAATCTATCACATGGTCCGGCTTGTGTCGATCACTTGGTACACGTCATTTCCTCGTGTCTAGCAGTTGGCTGTCTACCACTTTGTCCTCTCGTGTCGGCCACCTTGTTGTCTATCACTTTACCTGCTACCATTTTTACTGTACCCCCTGATTTTGGTAGTTACTAAAGCTACTAAAATACTTTTAATATATTAATACTTCTAGTAATCTAGTCTGTATTTGTCACTTTTGATTGATATTAGTAGTAAGTGGGGGACTATAGCGGATTTTTCTCCAACGGAGAGAGTAAGTATTGTAATTTTGGAGTGACATATTTGTCGCCACCTCATGTGTATGGTGACGTTCCGGAATGCTGGACGTCACAGATTTGAATGATATTAAGTGCGAGGCACGTAATTAATTGTGTGTACGTGACGTCATAAGATAATTAAGGACGTATGATAGTATGTCGTCACATTATATATTAGCTTTGAATAATATTAAGTGACTGAAGTCATAAGATAATTAATTGTGCAGGAGTGTTTACAGTGACGTCATAAGATAATTATGGTTTAAGTACCGAGGTACATTATGTCAGTAGGACGTGTTGACGTCATATTTAAAAAAGGTATATATACATATATATATATATATATATATATTCGTAATATATTCGTAAATTAAGTCGTGTTACATGCAGCTGTCACTTTGATAGATATTATCAAGGTCTGTAGGATAGGAACAATAATATAATATCAAATTTCACCGCAAAGAAATAGGTTTGAACATTCTAAGCTGTAGCGTAACACATGTTTGTGCCGTCTATGGCGCGATCAGGTTAGGCCCTAACAATAAATATATTTGTTATATTACACTTCTTTTTATTAATTTGTTAGTTTTAGTAAATAAACTGTCTAAAAACAACTGCAAGTAAAATTAACCTCTTACC
>CABFVZ010002926.1:38416-86085 GCA_902151445.1 Timema monikensis | reverse complement strand
TTTTTTTTTTTTTTTTTGCAGTTTTTATAGTAAACATTTTTTTTGTCACCATAAATAGAACATTGCTTCATTACAAACATATAATTTAATTTTCTTCACGTAGTGATACTAACCAACAGTTCTTGAATAGCTGTCATTAACATAGCAGCATTTGATGATAAGTCTTTTTAATAAAAATAAAAGTTATCATTAAATTCCACGAAACCTCTGACATAGATTAAATTATTTTCGAGGTTTGATTTTTGATTTTTACAAGTATGTAATAAGTATGTTCTAGCGAAGGAACAAAATAGCACCCAAGGTGGATCCTCTAAGATTATATTTAGTGTGCATGAAAAGTTTCCGGTCTCTATAAGCTATAATTATGAAGCTAGCCGATATAATGCATATTATAGAGCTTATAAAGTGACAAAATACTGACCATATTATGTCTAGGCATATATATACGTAACTATCTACCAACTTATTATCTTTCTTATCTGTCAGATAAAGTTTAAATTAAGATTAACGGAGGATAAAAGCTAATTCACTGGGAAGTGGGCTGGGAGGTGACCCTAAATCAATAAACCATGATTATCTGGCTGATCAAAGTCCTTCTTGAAACAGCTAATTCAAGAATACGTCTACGTACTATCGCTGAAACTTCACAAAGGCACGCTTCTGTTCACCTGCAGTCTCTTCTTCTTGAGGGCACTTACCTAATCTCATTTCCATAAATATAATCAGCACGAAGTAAATAAACAAAACGCCAAACATTGGGTACATCTACTTGGCTGATTTAGTTCCGGGTCATTTCAGAAAAATAATTTCTTTTCGCCGCCTTTCTCCCTACGGTTACATTCTCAACGAAATTGCAATTACTGGGTAGAGAGCACAAGACGTTTGACTTGGACGCTAAGAACGGTAATATTGCCGCGGGGGCAGAAGGGTTTATAAGGAAACAGAGGGCAGGTGGTGGGGAGTAATAAAACATAGCTACAATGCAATTACATTTTTATAAACGGTTGGCCGTATACAAAAACATCCAAAGGCAAGTACGGAGTAAGTACAGTAGCGTAATTGTACCCTACGCTGTATATCTTTTTCGTGCATATTACATCGTAAAGTGGGCAGTAATTACAAGATGAATTCATGTAGGACTTGAAACTAGAAGGACCAAATAGTTGTATGGTTTATAAATTAGATGGTAGCTACATGGAAATTCAGATGTAGCTTAAGACGTATTAAAAATAATATCCTCAAACAGTGACTGATAAAATTAACTACATCATAAATTGGAGCTCTTTTTAAAAAGGGTAAATTTTGAATACGCAAGCAAAGAATATCTTACTTACTCTATGGCACTAGAAACTCAAAATTTCACTGCCACATTTGCAAAAGTACGCCACCTTTCCCTATCTTGAACTAGTTTGAGCTAGTTCATTTCATTACACCCTATCTATACCTCGAGCTAGTTCTATCCAGTCTGTCCCATTACATCCTATCCTTATTTTGAGCTAGTTATAGACAGTTCATCTTATTACAACATATCCCTATCTTATCTAGTTCTATCCAATCCACCTCATTACACTCTATCTCTTTCAAGTCCATTATAATGTTACTCTCCCATCTGCTCCTAAATCTTCCCAATGGTATCTTCCCAATGGGTTGGCCAGTTAACAACCCGACCCATTTCGGTGACCGCATGGTCTAAAGCGCTACTCTCGCAATATACTAGACTGCCGAAGATGGGAATATTGGGGCTTTATACTAGTCGGGTGGAATGTGGGGGGTTTTTCCTAAACGGTTTTCCACTCTCCCTTCATGCAATTATATTTAGTATAAAAACTACAATCCAAACTACACGGTGTTAAAAAAAAGGCTAACACCCTGAACACGGTTCTAAAATCTTCTATTCGCACTAAATGTCCTGCCCACCCTAATTTACGAGATTTTATTATCCTAATAATCAGTGGCGGCTCATGTATAGGCACTGTGGAACTGCAGCACCCCCTATTTCTACTTGATATTATCGATAACATTTAATATAATGAGTCCCTTTTTCTTTAATTTTTTATTTATTTTTGTAGTATAATATAATATATTCCATAAGCTTAATGTCAGTACTTTCAGTAGCCATCCCCCAGTTTATGAAAAAGATACAAAAATATTTGTATGGAACTGTGCGCTTCACAGTTCCAGCGACGTGGTGTTTGACTGTTGTGCGCATGCGCACATAGGAGGGGGCGGCGAGGAAGTCAGGACTTCCAGGTAGAGATAACACTGTTGGTCTCGCAGTGCCTGCTCTGACGTGTTGGTGGAAGAAAGTTTTTTTACTCAGCGTGTGTTGTGCTTAAAAACCGTGTATCATATTTTTCAATGTGATAAAGTGTTGAAGAGTGCTTGCTGTACTTTCAATGGAGAAAAATTTCCTCAATTGTCATCCAGAGATCAAGGAGAAAATTATTGAACGTTTTTGCGCAAATTAAAACAAGAAGAATGGATATCATTTTTAAATGAATAGATCAAGCTTGAACTGTAAATTTTAAATTAAAGTAAGTAAAAAAGTTTGGGTATTTTTGCTAAGATTTTATCAAGTTCCTGAATAAATTTTCTTTTATACTTGTTTTTTTCCTTTTACACAATTTTAAAACAAAGGCTAAACCTTTTCTGGAGCAGCACCCCCACTAATTTTAGCTACGAGCCGCCACTGCTAATAATGTCATGTGATGAGTACAGGGTATGCATCTCATCATAATGTAACCTCCTCCACTTCCCAGTAGCCTCATCCTATTTTGAACCACCTTGTTTTTGAACGTCCTAAACTTTTTGTTTGTCGTCATTTAAGGTAAAAAAACACGTTTTCTATTCATATAGAACAACCAGTAAAATTGTTGTTTTTTATATTGATACGCCTTGCCTTCTTCGCCCATAACTGTACGACCACGACGTCTGATGTGTAACGTTTTGACGATGACTCTATGTACCACTACAGCGCTATTTGTTTCTGGTTCGTCTCTTAATGTTGTGCAAGTTTTTTTTGAGTGACGAATCTGATTACCATGTTTGTGCTGGGCCCATTTTAACTTAACTAGATCAATTATATGGGTTGGAGTCACAACCCTTACTTGAGGAACCAATATAATATTTATAAGGGTTGGTGTGACAATCAATAAGTACACAATCAATTCACTATAGTTGTCCTGATTTATTGGTTTATTGCTAATACTGGGCACATTATAATTATTTGAACGAATCACTATGTATGACACAAATTTGATACAATTCAATTGATAGATAACCCAGCGTCCATCTTAGTCGTCCTTGGATAAATCAATCCCTGATCATCCGAATCCATGGTGTATGAACCTAGGGGTTCTGAGTTCGATTCCCATTTGTTAGCTTGAGTATTTTTTCTCTTGGGAGGAATTATCCCAATGGTTGCCAGGGACTGATAAATTAGGCATAAGTTAGGTTAAGAATCTCCCTGGTTCCACAACATCATAACAACTATCATCACATCATCTCATTGTGGGTACGACGTGTAGACAGCCTCCTATGGTGTATCCTGGGCAACGTTCTGTGACACATGAGACGCTAATAGTCTACACATAAGGCGACTGAATTGGATGTCATGTTCCTCCTGGTCACTAATGCCACACGCAAAAAAAAAGTTTCCGATTTATCGCCAGGCAACGACACAACTCTAATTTCCTCTACCGACGCTGCCCTGAGGCGGTCTCAACAACTACCCTCGAAAAAGGGATGGTGAGAGGTAATGCTCGCATGACTATTGAGCCTTATTTTTATGATAGGTAGCATTATTATGCTACAATATTCTGTACACGACAAGCGCGTTAGCTAACTACGCCACCGAGGCGGGTATTATTATTTAATAGATGGTGTCCTAAGATAAATGTTTAGTTGGTGTTAAGCTATTTGAGCATTGTTAATTATTAAAAATCCAATAATCATCCTTAAGCTTTTCCTTACATATTTAGAGGACTTGAAAATAAATTTTAATCAGAAATCAGCACCCCAAAAAAAATTTAAAAAATATTTTTTGTCAAAATTACTAAATAACAAAACAAATAATAGCTTAAAATTGTCTTGCCCAAATATGTCCATGCTACCAAATAAGCCTTACAATTAATTAATTTATACCCAATTAAATGATCCAACTATCTAAAGCACCACCCTCATAATAAAATGGACTAATGTTAACGGGAAGCTTATGGTTCGAATCTCTGTCGGGTACACTGAGGCGGATAATTCCTAAATAGTCTTCCACTTTTCCGCCACGTAGTTGCAAGTACACTTTCTCTCAAATCCAATCGTCCTCTTTCCTAGCACATTAGTGTAATTTGTACATATATTTATAAAACGGACGGGTAGTGGGGCGCAGTAAAGTCAACTTGAAGAATACGACAGCTTTTAATGTCGACTACGAGTCAATGGTGCATTTAATAGAATTTAGTGGTCACCCGAATGGGGTCCACGAAAAATCGTGTAGGGGTTCATGAAACTAATCTAGATATTTTTACTTGTATTTTCACATAATATAAAAAATATTAGCTATTCCCAATTTGCCTACGCATCTGTTTTTTTTTTCATTACTAGCCGACCAAACATCTATTTACTTTTATTGATAATAAATGAGTTATGTAGGATACTAGAAATGTAAGCGTATGGTTTTAATCTCACCTCATATGTCAGGGGAGATTAGGGGATCCACGGAGAATTATCGTTGGTTTCAGGGGGTCCGCAACATGGAAAAAGATCGGGAAACATTGTTTAAATTATTTTTTTTAGCACCACGTCTTACTACCAGTTAGGGTTATACGCTTATATACAATTTACGCGAATGGTTTTAGAGATTAGGAAGGTTATATTTAAAGAAGGTATATCCGTATTTGCGTGGAGGGAGGGTAGAAACCCATTTTGGAAAATCACCTTCAGTCCAACTGACCGAGATTCAAACCTTGATCTCCTCGTCTCTAGCCTACTGTGAGAGTAGCGCCTTAAACCATGTTGCCACCGTAGTTGGTAAAGCTGGGTGTTATGAGAATCAATTTTCATCAGTAGTTTTTAACTACCTTTAAGCAAACGAGATATAATTTAGAAGAAATATATATATTTATATGTGTGTGTGTGTGATTTAGAGATAATAATATAATATTTATTTCCTATAAATTCTACTTCATTAGTGTACATTAATGTAACCAAACTGATAGCAGCAGGAGGGGGTAGTAAGAAGTAAAACACAGAATAACATAATGATGGAAAAGTTGTTCTAAACGTTATTACAATAAATTGAATTTACCACATTATCGTTTAAATATCACATGCTGCCTTTATCGGGTGCTTGGAAGATACACCCAAAGTGTAATATGAATGAACATATCTGAAAGCTAAAAAAAAGTTACTAGATTTACTTTCACTTATTCATACGTTGAGTCATATAATATTCAGCCTTTACATTTGCTCGATATTAACAATAGCTATAAAATAACACTAAATATGTCAAAATGTTATCAATGTTGGCCGTTAAAAAATATTTGTATAATTATGATAAAAATGTTCCAAATGTACAGTACTGTACATTCGCAATAAAATCAAGGTATGGGTTGGTTAGAATATAAGGTAGAGGCAATTTATTGTAATGGCTTACAATAAATCATGAAATAAAGATGGATCACGATGTATTATCTCAATGGTCGTTTCTGAGCCTCTCAATCAGAAAGTAGAGTTAACACCAAAATTCACGTAGCCTGTCTCGGGTTAACAATCAGCAATCATTTTCCCCTAACAATCACGCCAACCGAGTAATTCCTTGTAAACATGTGCAAGACTAGTCACCATTTTCCGCATGATAGAAACAGTAAATTGCTATCAATAAAGCACGGATGGATGTAACCATTTTTTTAATAAAAGGAATTAATGAGAAACTTTCACTCAGTTATAGAAGAGCAATTGTATGCTTAAGCGCTATTAGGTTTACATAAGTGGTTCATAACGTTTTATTTGGGGTATTTCTATAGTTAATAGAAAATATTAATGAGCTAGTGAGTACACTAAACGATAAAACATAGCCATCTAATTTCCGCAAGCTCATTTTGTGTAGTGAATATAAAATAAAACTTTAAATCATGAATCAGAAATATATTTTTAGATAAATATATGTAGCTATATTTTTGTACTGCATCCTTTCGGGCGACCCACATATTTATAAAAATGAGATAGGTATGGATAAGGTAGAATTTAGAGTATATGTATCTACATTTGCGTGGAAATGAGGAAAAAACCACCCTCAATATACCCAGTCGATATTCGAGTCACCACCACCATATTCCAGAACGATCTAACCAGATGAGGTTGACGTGCCCTCCGTTGCGAGAAGCATTTTTAGTAATCATTTTCCTAGCGTCATCATTATTTAATTATATTTAGCGTATTTTAGTGTAATAGATGAGAGAGGTATACCTATTAGAGTTGCCTGTAAGAGTAACCTAAACACTTATTAAATACTTTGATGGTTTTAGTCCTTTTGGCATTGGAATGTTTTAGTTTTCACGTGGTATTTAAGTAGGCAGTGGTGTGTTGTGGCATGTCACCAGGGTCAGCAAGGCTTGTTTAAACTACTTATTAATGGTTCTCATCACCCAGTAAAACATTTGCGTATAACTTGAACGGGTAGTGAGACGTGGTGCTAAAAAAAAAGTAGAACATTCATTAACCATTATCAACGAAAATGCATTTATATATGAGGTGTATAGAGCAAATTCTATGTGGGATTGGTCGAATAAGGACGAAGGGAGTGAAAACATATCACAGGTATCGTTTTAAGACTCTTCTTGCACTGTCAACGCCCCACGACATGATTTTTTTAGCTATCGAGTGATTGAAAAACTAATATTGATCTATGATATGCCTCATTTTTCGTTAGAAGCCTCAAGGAAGATGTTTGAATGCGTGTGAAAGCCAACTAATTTTCTTGATCCTACACACAGTACATACATTTATTATCTTTAGTACATTTCTAAAAGACACAGTTGGTTTATTTAAATAAAATGTATTGAATGTAAAATATGAATTTTAAATATAAAAATAGCATTAACGTGAAGTCAAGAACATTTTTTCTAAAGTATATATTATATATAGCTTGTAATTTCTCGTCTCTTATAACCATGTTAAATTGGTTGACAATCATTTAAATTGGCTTGAACATATTTAAAATATATTAAAAACAATTTATATAACCACGAATTAAGATGGAAATGGGTCTTAAGCCAGAAAGAAACAGAGTATTTCTGTAACTAATTGTTTTCTCATAACTTAACGCAAGACTTGCAAAAACGAATAAGAACAGCATTTTGGTAAACTTCCATTCATTTCGTACATTGATAATTATAATAAAAGCAGGATTTTTATTAATTTTTTAAACAAATTGTACGAGACACTGTATTTCGGTCTTTCTGTCTTTTATCTTAAAATAGAAACATTTATTAAAAACCAAATACATAATTTTTAAACAAGACACTCCACCAAATAGTATCAATAAAATAAAATGCCCTGTTACAGAAACTTTGAGAAATGAGCAATATTATTGTCCAACAATAAAGAGCATAAAAATCTATTTCAATTTTCAAAGAATTGAACATAAAAATAGACTTATTTGCTTATAACTCAGAAACTATTGGTCTTATAAAAATATATTTAGAATGTAAGTTTTATATTTTTAATATTGCTACAACTTTTCATGGATAAGGTATTTCGTATCTCAAAGAGTTGCAAAGATTTTATTAAAATTGTAGATATCCGACTTAAAAAATACTCTCTAATTCATTTTTCCTGAAAAATTAGTTACAACTTTTTGTTAATAGTGTCTAGATACAAATTTTAATCAAAATCGTTAGAGGTGATTTAGAGAAAATCGACTTTTTCTCTTTTTAAGCTAAAGTAAGCTAACCATATTTTTAGGGTAGGATATTTAATTCCAAAAATTCCTTAGGGTAACCTTAGAAGAACCTTATGAAAACCATAGATATCAAGTTTTAACCCGATCAGTAAAATGATTTAGTTTCTAGGCCAAGCTGAAGACACGCAGGCAGAGAGATAAGCTGACTGACAGAGGGAATCATTAAAACCATTTTTTTTTGTTTCAGGGGATCATGAAACGTCTACATTTATCAAAATATCTTGTTATATATTATTAGCACCGCGTCTTACTACCCGTTCGGGATATACGCACTTAGGCTAATGTGTAGTGGTAGGGGGATTGTGAGATGAAATGGAGGACCTGCAGTTTAACGTGGAATCCGAACCACGGTAGAGGCCTAACATTACCCACATTCACAAGTTGTGATTAATACACGTCTCGCCAGAGGGGAAGGAAGGGTTTGGTAATCAGATAAATCTGTGCTGGGACCGAGGTTTGAACCCCGGTTGCCAGCACAGTCACCAAAAATCTCTTGTTAAATATTTCCCGGTCATAATACTTCTCTCTTCGCGGGGTCAAATGAAAGTAATAAAAATATCGTGTAGAACTGTTTTTCAAATTACATAAAAAATATAAGAAAATATAAATAATAATGGTGGAGGGACAGATGAAGATGCAGTCATTTTACTAAAATGACCCGGCCACAGAATAGAAAGAGTTGATTATGATCAGTACACATTTTATTATACCCTATCTATAGGTTTTATAAAATAATATTATAGAAATGATTTAACAATTAATGTTTTTGATACTAAATTATATTCGACAAGCATCAACTAAGGTAATCATGGACAACCGTTTGCAGAAGAAAGAGCTTAGGAAAAAAGAAAGGTAATATAAGCAATGCATAAAATTAATAAAATTCTTAAATTAATTTCACTTTAAGATTTCTTGAGTCAATTTGAAAAAAGAATTAGCAATAAGTTACATCCAAGAGAACGATCACTGTTAATATGTTCTTCTCCATGATGGCTAATATGCAGGGTTATTTGACACCCTAATCATAATACAGCAAAATTTACTATTACTGGTTAAGGTGATAAAGCGAAAAATTACCAAGTCTACTCTCTTGCTTGTCTAAATCACATTGTTAGTAATAGAAGCCCCGAAACTGTTCAATCAGACGTTCTGTGATTTTTCTGGAAAACCTAAGCTCAACACTATTTTTGAAAGACCTCAACCACATTTTATCACATCGGAAACTATCATAATAGCGTGCATACATTCACCAATTAACGCAAATTGCATTCATTAATATTATTCATGTATTTAGTATCCGTCTTTTATTTCACTTTAAGAGTAGGGTTGAGTTAGGAATAAATGAGATGAAGTGCACCCACATTCACGCTGAAAGAAATTGAGAATAGATGAAGGGAATATCAACTAAGTAACTCTGGTCAGGTTTTTAACTCCCAACCAACACTTCTGTCCGCATGCTCACTGATGCGAGTAACCCACCTAACAGTTTCCCAAATAAATTTAGGATGGAAGGTCAAATTCGTTTTAATTTTAGTGTAACATGGTCCAATCTAAGACGAAGAATTCCATAATTCATTATATGTGTATAGGGTCGGAGTTGTGAGTACCATAACATAACCAAATTGGGTAAAATTACAAGCTTGTGTCATATATTAAATCTCTACAAGCTTTACGTTTTATTAGAACGACCTTTTTGTAATTTCCATGCAGATGTATGTCTAGCAAACAAATGTGTGTTAAATTGAGAATATCGTGTCTTTTGTATCACTGATTTGTATATGAAAATTTACATCATTTTTTTGACACATTATTCCTTATATGGTGGTCCCCAAAGCGTTATAGCAGCAGGGCTCAGGCCCATTATGACCTCCCACCATATTTGTTTATGTGTTTTTAATATTAGTCATAAAATAAACTGATGACACTTGGTTTAATTGTGTAGTCTTAGATGTACCTTAATATGTTGAGTTAGTTTGTAAGTATCTACTGTTACAGCTAGAATTATGTATTTTTAATAAAGTGACAATAAATATTATAGTTAAAATAAGTAGGCCTACTTAACATTGGTTTCAATTTTATGATTATTTTAATGAGTAATGTTAGGGTTTTTTAGTTCCCTTCATACATCATCTATTCCGGAGCCTAAAGTGTAAAAATGTCATATTTTAAGGAATAAGAAAATCTTGATGGATAGTTTGACACGCAAAATAACATGAAATTTATTTGCATTAATAAAAGCCGCTAGAATGTTTTCTGAAATTAAATTATTCGGCCAACATTAAATGTTTGAAGTTGGCTAAAATCTGTCAATTTAATCAAAAGTTTTAAGAATTTCAGGACTGCCACTATTTTATAACTTACTTTCTCTAGATCCTTCTAAGAGAGGAGTATTGCGCTAGTAAAAAAAAAATTAACTTGAGATTTTGATAAATGTAGACGTTTCATGAAACAAAAAAAAAGTGGTTTGCAATGCCGTCTGTATATATCTCGATCTAAAGTCGAAACCATTTTACCAATTGGGCTAAAACTTGTTTTCCTGGGTTTTATTAATGGATACCCCAAGGAATTCTCGTAATTAGATATCTAACTCAAAAATCAAGAGTAGTTTACTGAAAGGCTAAAAGAAATAAAATCGATTATCTCAAAATTCATTTTAACGATTTTTATTAAATTTTATATCCAGCCATTGCTTAACGTCTACAAACAAAATGGCAATTCTCATTTTCCCATGAAACTGACTTTAGAGAATAAGATATTTCCAATTTTGATCGTATATACGCCACTATTTGAGATGCGAAATAACTTAACCATCGTAAATTTGTAGTAATATTAGAAATGAACATATTTTAATTTTAAATGTATTTTTATATAACCAATAGTTTCTTAGCTATAAGCAAACACATAAATATTTTTATATAGTAGGCCTAGTTAGAAATATTAGAATGATTGTTATGTTCTTTGGTGGACAGAGACACCTATTTTTTTCTAAATATTCCTGTAGCATCGTATATTATTTCCTTTATGCGTTTTGGTGAAGTGTTTTTGCAACAGTTTATATTATTTAGTTTCACAAATCTTACTTGGTTTTAATAAATGTCTCTATTTTAAGATTTAATAGAAAGATAGTTTGTGCGGTGTAACATGCCATTTATTTTAGAAGGAATTGTTGTCTTCACAGACAATTTAAGCAATGTTTCTCAAAGTATAGTCCTCGCTGGCCTATCAAATGGTCCACAGGATCCCAGAAGTTTTAATATAAATGAATTAGGCAATGTTGATAACATATAATACAACCTTTTCAAATGCAAACGATTAAATATTCATACTATGTCGTATTTATTTTCTCGATAGACACAAGTAGATACAAGTCATATAAAGAAAAAAGACTGGAATAAAACTTAAATAAACAAATAAAAAAATAAGACAATGGTGGCTGCATTATCTGATAGCTGGTGATCTTAATTGATCACACATTTGTAGCCGACAGTTTCCGCACGTCCATTATAGACTCTGCCTTAAAATACGAGTGAAAAATTACCTTGGTAACGGAAAGATCCCTAGATAGTTCAGTGGTTAGGGGTGTAAATTACTAGGACAAAGGTCCCTGGTTGAGTTCCCGCGTTCAGGTTTCATTATTCAATTTAAAGAATATAATATTAGCATACATCTATAGTCGTAATTAACACATATAAATATCTTTGTTATTTAATCCAAAAAACTATGAGGTTTAGAATGTTAAAATAATCACTATAATTATATGATACTTTTATTCAATAATTCATTTAGTAAACTAATTTTTCTCTTGTATTTACAGTCGTAGAATTGAATTACACAACCGAAATTATGTTTTTTACTGCATAGCTTTTAACCCCTAACACACCTCGTCATCATCCCCCGCATCAAACTCGGAGCTTGGTGGCAATTGAAAAGCATCATAAATACGAAGTGTCGTAATTCTGAAATATAAAGAAATTAAATGAGATTTTTACAAAAGTGAAGTCATATAATTGGTAATGAAAAAATTCATATTATAACCCAGAGTTGCAGTGATTAGAGCATGGATGGAAAAGCTAATTTTAATAATATATCTGGTGTATATCTGGTGTACATGGGCCTATATTAGAATCAGCGAGCTTAGTTCTTCGTTTGGTTTTTTTCTTCTGTGCAAAGGTTTACTGTTTAAATCTTTTTGTTTTATGTGGTAAAATCACAAATATTCCGCTATTTCTTAGCTTTTTTTGTGTAGAATTCCCTCTCCCCCCCCCCCACCCAAAAATCCCCTATTTTCTTTCCTTTTCCAAGGTGTGTGGCAACTTTGGAATATATATACATTGAATGAGTGCATAAGAACGTTTAATTATTATGAATAAAAATGGCTAAAGAATCATACTTTTTAATAATATTTAAATTTACTTTAATTAATTCGCATTACCAAATTTTTGTTTGATCATCATAGGTTTTCTCTTTCAGCTACGGTTTGGTAAATGCGGATTATTCAACAACATCCAATAAAAGTTTCTGCCGTCAAATAGTTTTTTTATCGTCTTCATTAACATAAGTACCTCACACGCTGTCATGAAAAACAGGTAAGAATTAATATGTTTAGTGATATAAAACTTATGTTGCCTTGGGGCGGATGGAGAATGCATCGTGTTGGTCCATACCTATAATCAATTTTTATTACAAACCAAAATAAATATTACTTTTCATTTAAAAAAAATGGGAGTACTTTAATTTGTGTTATGATTTTCTTACTTCTTATTAATTTTATTGTATTTTTTAGAATGTCGGTGTTTTATTTAAGGCGCTGATGCACAGGCAAAATAATCAAAACTTTTTTACTGGAGCAAAATTAAACTGGGAAGAAAATTTGTTTGATACCTATAGACAATAGTCCAATTTTTATAAAAATAGACTGCTTAGAAAGTAGCCCTATAAATTTTTTTGTGCTCAAAATTTCTACTACTTCTTCTATATTATAGTGATATTTTATAGGTAATGAAAATATCTGTCAAAAGTGACAATTGCAGATAGTAAGACTTGACGTGAAAATAGAATAGTAAATGATCTCCCAATGAAAATTGTACTTCAGAAATATATATAACTTATATATATATATATATATATATATATATTTTTTAGCACTACTTCGAGTTATACGCCTATGTACTAGCTACACTGTTGCTTTAGGAATAAGAAAGGTTTAATTTCTAGGAAGTGTTCCCACATTTGTGTGGACAAAGGGTGGAGACACATTTGTGAAATGCCACCATCAACACACCTTATTGGGATTTAATCCCGATCTTCTTTTCTTCAGCTGTCTAGTCTATTGTGAAGTAGCACCTCATACCATGCAGCCACAGAAGCCGGTTTTAGAAATAATCAATGGCTAACTTATATACATGAGTAATTAATTAATAGAGGTAGGAGAGTTTAGAAATTTACCAACCACCCTTTTTGATTTCAACAGAATATCTAAAGTATATATATTATAGATTTAGCAACTGTTTGGTCTAGTAATTTAATTCTTTTATATATATATTTATAGATCACTCTATCTAAGACTTAAGTTTTAATTTTAACCCAAATAAAGGATTAGGAAACTTTTTTTTTAATTTACGCTAAATCTCAATCGATGATGTGTTATTTTTTTTATTTTCCACCATAAGATTGAATTATGTGCCGATATTGTGTATTATTATTATTATTATTATTATTATTATTATTATTATTATTATTATTATTATTATTATTAGCACCACGCCTTACTACTCGTTTGGGTTATACGCACTACAAGTATAGTAAATATAATTTAATAATCAATAATTTACTATATCTCCAGTTTCAATGAAGAGGTACAATTTTTTTTTAAAATAAATTAACTTGCTCTAATACGCTAATACTTTCTTTGTTAAATTAACAGAAATATGTATTTTTAATTTTTTTTCACCGTGATTTACTATCCGGGCTATATGCTAGTATAGTATATGCTAATTGTATTAGCCTCTTCTCCAAAACATACTCCTATTTCAATCAAATATTTTTTACCAAAGGTGATCACTAAGTAAGGTCGGGACTGTTATTTAGTTTTAAAAGGTACGACACACATTAAAAAATAAGGGATGACAGAATTGACGTTTTACGCTGTTTTTTATTTTTTGTCACCATTTACTATGCTTCCAAGCTATGGAACCTTTTTTTTAGCACCGCGTTCGGGCTGTACTCTCATGTACTAAACACGCTAATAGATTTAGGGATGAGGAAGGTTATATTTAGAGGAAGTGTACCCACATTTTAGTTTAGGGAGGTTGTAAGACCATTTAGGAAAAAAACAGCCTCCATACAACCGACTCTAATGAATTAAGGATGAAAAAGGTAGAATTTAGAGGTAATGTTCTCATATTTTTGAAGAGAGAGAACAATACCATTAGAGGAAAAACCACCCTTAGATACACCCTGACCTATATTCGAACCCCGACTTCCACGTCAACGAGGATCTAGACTAGAAGAACCCGATACCTATTCCGAGTGGCCAACATTCTGGGTATTGCATCGTATTTGTAGAGAGATGAATTTTCTCCTTTTTCGGAAATATTTCTGACAATAAACTTATCTAGCTTTATCCCAATTAAAATGGCATACCTTGAAAGCATTTACTTTGGTTTCCACCTTCCTCACGTGTGTATTGGGCTTAAGCGTTTTCTTTCCTCTTCTCTTTGAAGACACGAGCGGACGCCGACACCGTGTTAAATATGTTTTATACAAGAAGAATCCTATTAGCCCTATAAATTAACACGTTTTCCTTTGACGCTTGTCGGCGGCACCGATGGTGGTCCTTTTAGCCCACACACTAGATGCAAGTATGCAAGCTTACCCATAATTCCTTGCTGAGCCCCATGTGCCGGCACAAACATTGTAGTTGTGAGGCGTTACCTAACAAATATTGTGGTTTCTTTTTTTTGGGGGGTGGGGGATGAGTTGAGATATAGTTGTTTTGTTTAGTATTAAAACTGATACAAGAAATATTTAATATCTGAATCTGTACAACTTATAGTTCTTAGCTTGCTTCGATGGTCGCATTGTCTAAATCGTCATTCTCGTGATCATTATTATAAGATTAGAAAGTCTTAGGAGATTTATGCAACATTAGGTGTAACCAAGAAGTTATGTAGTATATTTTAAGTTTTGAACCTTATAAATTATCAAACTTAAACGTGGCATACCGTGTACAAATAGGCCTTATTATAGAATTAATAATTCCGGACTTAAAACGTGACTCTATAACTCAACATAAATGTGTGGAATTAAAATAAAAACGTTCTGCTTGGAACAGATTTTGAATTTTGAATTATTTTTTCTTTTTATCTATTATGAATCCTTTCGTAGAATATTTCAAATTTTGATAAAAATTTACTTTAATACTTTGTTATATTGTAAGTGCTAAAAATACTCTAATACACAGATACAATAATATTTTACATATTATCGTTATACACTTTGAAACCACTTTGTCAATTTTTTTACATATAAAATAAACATATTTTGTAAAATATATTAAATATTAGGGTTTTATTAAAACAATCCTTCATTCTCACGAAAAAGAATATCTTACAAATTAAAACTTCTTTGAATACAAAAGGACGCCACACACCAAGGCGAACGAGAACGCGTGAGCGAACACGAACGCGAATGCGATCTACCCATTACACGGAGGTAAACGTGAGCGGGCTGTTCACGCGGGAAAGCTGGGCTACGTGGTCAGGTGCGTGGACTGATCGTTAATTTCGGGTTGTTCGCCCAGTCTATCAGCGGGCAGCAGCCATTCTGATGCAGTTTACGGCCACGTGTTGGGTTTCCGAGCTTTTCTTGTTTTTGTTTTATATATTTTTAACCGGTATGGATCCAGAAACCACAGAGAGGCTCATAGAAGCTGTTAAAGAGAATGACATACTATGCGGTATGAAATTGAATGGCTAAAAGAATAGTAGATTAACGAACAGGAAGTGGGAAGAAATAGGCCCTATGTTTGGAATGGGAGGTAAGATATGTAGCCTTTACTATAATTCAATATAGAAGAAGCTATGTGATGCTTCCACGGCGTAAATTACACGCATACACACTTCCATTACTATGAAGATTTCGATCAGAACCACGCAACTCGTCATTTGACCTACCTTTGATCGCTCGAGCAATTCACGCTGGTGTGTATAAGTTCGCCAACGGATCGCAATCACCCTTGCGCTCTCTCACGCGTTCGCGTTTTCCTTGGTGTGTGGGTCCTTAATAAATATAACACATGCATAAATAAGTTTTTTTTGCATTTTAAGTTCCAAAATATGTCAAAATATATTCAAACACAAATAATTACCACCTATATCTATGACTACGTGAACTAAACATCATGTCCCCATTATCTGATTTTCTGGAGTTGAGGAGGCTAGGGTTAGAATCTTGACTAGGTGTGATGAGAAGATTTAATTTCTCAAATGATTTATCAATAATCATTCATGCAAATGCAGGTACATTTCCTCTAAATTGTATCGTATCTCTGATAGGGATATTTGATGCTGACTAGGTTATTATTAGCACCACGTCTTACTACCCGTTAGGGTTATATGCACTTACGCCCATGTGTAATGGTAGGGTTATTGTGAGATGTAATGGAGGACCTAAAGTTTAACGTGGGATCCGAACCACGGTAGAGGCCTGGCACTTCACACATTCACAAGATGTGATTAATATACATTTTGTCAAAGGTGAAGGAAGGGTTTGGCAATCAGATAAATTTGTGACGATACAGAGGATTGAACCCTGGACCCCCAGCACAGAAGTCTGACACCTTACTCCTATACCACCAGGTCACCGGTGATAGATTAGACCCTTCGTGAGACGAAACGGAAAAAAAACCCTACCTTTTGCTACTATTTTTGTTGCTAATAAAACGGTGACAGGTTATTAAATATTCCGAAACCTTAGCTCAGTCGATTGAGTGTCTTCTAACCGAGATTCAGGTTCTGGGTTTGGTTCCAGTCATTATTGAAAAACTTATAATTGGTAAAGTGTGGATTTCTCCTTTCACAGTGTTGAATCAACGTTTGGGGCATGAGGGCTATGTCTGTTCTAGAATTAAGCTGGTTTATAAGTTCTGTGTTGATATAATCGGTCGGTACCGAACTTGCTCGTTTAATATTTCAAATATATAAATAGTTTGATTAATATAGTAATATTTTTAAATATAGTTTGTTTACAATATCCTCGTGGTCGAGTAGTTAAAGAGTTCAGTTAAGTTCAAAAATAACTTATTCAACACCAAAACGAACCTTTAAGAACGCATTGTTTTATTTTTGTATAGGTGATAAGCTTCATTCTAATATATAGATAATAGAATACCTTATGAATAGGATGTGTGTTAGTGGTAAAATGTATTGATCAAGGTCATTAAATCACTTACTGATCGAGTTTGGAAAGATAAATTTAAATAGGCTTATTTCTCCCTCCTCCTAGCTTGCCCTACTACCCATCCTCACCAACACAGATCAACATAAGAAAGATTTTCAGAAGATATGATAAAATGATAATAGTCAATATTCGCACAGGTGAACGACTGGTCTGAATAGTAAGCTCATTTTAACTGGTTTACCAAGTGATAGGGAGGTGGGGTTTTTAATATCCTTCATGTGCTTTTAAGGTAGTTTTTCCTACACTTTCTCTCTACGAAAACTGGGGCACTATTCCTCTTAACTTATATCTTTCTCATCCTTATTCCACTTGAATTATTAATGTATATTATATATACAGCCTGAACTAGTACTCGGACACAGTGAAGGAAAAAATACAACATTTAAAATAGATTATATATAAGTTTTGTTTTTATCTAAACAGTCCTTTGTTTAACACACGAGTTTTTAACGACTAGAGGAGTCGTGAGAAAAATATAGTATGGAGAGATCCTTAGCTTAAAAAAGGAGTTGGGATATTCACAGTAATAAATAAAATGTGACCAGCCACCATTAGTGCACAAGGCAAGGATCAGAACTCTAACCTCTCCATCAATAAAGATCTAATGTAATGCAAGGCCAACGCAATAGAGTTATATTTATTACTAAGCTATTAAACTTAATTTAATTTGTCAAAGTTAACAGCTAATTTTCCAAATAAATGTAGGGAAAATAATGAAACTCTGAATGAAAGAAATATTTAAAAAAATTGTTAATAGCTATCATATTACATAAAATAAATTAATATTAGTTTAAAATAATACATAAATCTGATTACATTAGTTTCTTGACTTACAAAAAATGGCGTTTCGTGGATACGTGTTTGTCGTACTTCCACTTATGACTAGCAACGCTATCTATCAAGCACCACTTTAAACAGCACACATGTCGTTCTTATTAATAATATTTAGCACCGCGTCTTACTACCCGTTCGGGTTATACGCTTTAAGTACTAATTACGCTAATGGATTAGGAATTGGGAAGATTGAATTAGAGGAAGTGAACCCGCATTTGCGTGGAGGGAGAGTGGAAAACCATTTAGGAAAAACCGCCCCCAGTTCACCCGACCGAGGTTCGAACCTCGGCGGTTGAGCTCAACACGATCGTTCTTATTAAAGTGCCACTCAGCTGATAATATCATCGCCATTTTATTTGTAGAGTAGGTTTGTAAAGTTTGATATACTTAAAGTTTTATTTTCATGAGCAGAGCCTAATATCTTTAATTGTTCTTTGAAACAAATATTTTGTACATCAAAAGTACTGTACATTATAATTAAACACAATTTGACATTTTTCAATTTTTCAAATTGTTCGGAAATTTTCGGAACAAACTAATCACATATATTAGGAACTTAATGAAATTTAATCTACATTTTTAATTAAACATATAACATCCTATCCAAAGCCAGTAGCTCTAATTGGTTTGAACCAATTTGAGCTTAACGATAAATAAAACATTTCTGACTTTCAATGATATATTATACTGTCAACTTAAAATATATATATAAAAAAAAGATTGCGCTGCAAGCGATTGGCAAATTTGGTGTTCAGCCAAGATAAAGGCATATTTTCATCATCCTCAGTTTTATATTTTGTTCAATTGAGAAGCTTTATTTATTACTCAAAATCGTAAATACAGTATTCTAAAGCTTCACTACCGTATTAGAAAATATCCGTGCACAAACTCTAGACCAATTTTCAAAGAAAGAGTATTATTTGACAGCTTAAATATTACTAGAAATACTTAAATGTACTCATAAATCAAGTCATGTAATCTATAGCTGTCACAGTTGGTAAATATTATAGAGGACTATGTCCTGCTTTGGTGGCCTCATGGTCTAACGCGTATCTCTCGTGTTAGACTAGACCGCCTATGACAGGGAGATCGGAGTTCGAGCCCTGGTTGGGTGTAATAAGGGTAATTTTCCCAATATGTCTTCCCACTTTCCCTCCACGAAAATGTGGGTACATTTCCTTTAAGTTTAACCTTCTTCATCCCTAATTCATTAGCATATATTACATATGTGTATAACCTGAACAGATAGTATGATGCAGTTATAAATAATAATACAATGATAATATAGAACACAGTATTTAAAAATTCTATCATCGTTGACAGGAAAAAATATGTTTGTATTTTCTAAACGCTCCTTCCCACCAAAATCCTATTAAAACACCTTACTCCCACGCTTATTGCAATACGGTTAATGCTATGACTGTCCCACTATACTCAGTGCGCAGTAAAGAGTACCTCATCTAGTATTTTGTGTCTGGGTGTATACGTCCAGGTTAGGGCTTCAGTTGGCTGTCTACCACTGTGCCACAAACACAATACAAACCTGGACAGTGATATGCGTGAAGTATCCACAATTTATTCACTACATTTAGTAATAATAACTGGCTGTGCAAGCCGACTACAAAGTGAGCCTTAATGACCTCATCGTAGTCATATAGCAGATGAATAAGAGTAGGATATCTCATTGACAAGGTTTAACCTAAATTATTTGAGTATTATTGAATTGATTAAGTAATATCACCATGTTCTCTCGAAAATTAATGAACTGTTAATGACTAATGAGGTAAAGTTTACGTCCAAGTGTATCCTAATTAGTAGGCATACGTGTAGGATTGGCTTGATTGAAAATGAGGTTAACCAATCCCATCAAAAATTAGTTAGGAGATAAGGAGGCATAGTTTAATTATAAGTTCAGTCTAATTATATTGTTGGATAAGATAGTACTTGTACATGTCAGTCTCATTGATGCGTGATTCTGGTAACAGTAAGAAATACAAATGAAACCTATACAGAAAAATGAACTTGCGAGTGGTCTAATCAAGCGTCATTCTCGCAATAGACTGGACTGTCAATGATGGGGAAATTGGGGTTCGAATCCTGTTTAGCTATATTGAGTTTTTTCTTTGATGGTTTTCTAATCTTTCCCCATGAAAATTCGGAGAAACTTACTCTAAATTCAACCTTCCTCATTTCTAACAAACACTTAAAATTAGCACATATGCTTACAACTAAAACGGGTATTAAGGCGTGATAATTAATACAAATATCATGGCCACAAGTGCAACACCTGGTACATTCTTACCCCGGGGGATGAGCCGTCCATTTCTTGTTCCTCCGTGGTCCTCATGTCGTCACAGAGGAGACTAATTGAATTTCTTCAACGAAAATAAGAATCGTTATGATGCCGTATTACGGGCCATATTCTCCCCGCTGCGTGATTGTCGTAATGACGCGCGGGGAATTCTATAAGACGGTCCCGCCCCGTCTCAAAGCGCGCCGCGTCAAAAGAGGCTAGAGGCTTTACAGTATGTGAGTGGGTTCCAAATGAGTTTATTGTTTATTTTTAAAAGCAAAAGTTGATCGAAAATTTGAACCAACGTACAATCTATACTTTAGGGAGGGTGGGGAGGGATGTGGGGAACGCAAAAGAAGAAAAACGTTTTTTGCAGTTTTTAAAGCAAAACAGTTTTTTGGTCAAAATAAATCAAATATTGTTTCAATACAAACATAGATTTAATTTTCTTCAAATGGTGATATCAACAGTTGATGAATATTTATCAAGGGTGCCTTGAAGGTTAATGACAACTTTTTATCTTAATTTCAAAAGTTTATCATCTAATTCCGTTATTCTCATGTCAAATATTCCAGAACTGTTGATATCATCATGTGAAGAAAATTAAATTTTATGTTTTTATGGAAGGAATATCTGATTGCTATGACCAGAAATATTTATGTAATTGTAAATAGAGTATAATAATTCTAATTCTCTAATTTACAAATTCTCAAAATCCACACTCTTCGGTTGCTCATTGAAAACAAAATGCCCGCGAAACAAAGGTTAACCTGAATAAGACCATAAAATGGATATTTGTGAATTAAATTGTGTAATTTAACAGGGGGGCTCAAAACACACATTTTTTTAATACCCATATTTTCCTCCTCCCTGTTTGTTCTCCAACTGCCAAATTCCGTCACCCAGTTATGTTATAGAGCCACATGTATTCTGGCTTTTATGAATTATTTGTGTTTGACTAATCTTGCACTTAACTTCTTTCACAAAACAAATGTTTAACAGTCCAATTTTCATATAAAAGAAAGACCTTTATGGAAAAAAATTAATAATATTGCCAAAATTCATATTATTTTACTATTTCACTAGTGTTATTTTATGTATTGAAAATATCAAATATCAAATATCAAATGTGACAGTTGAATATCAATATCTGGCGTATAAAGGCGTGAAAGTAGAACAAGTAACTTTTATAATAATCAGAAAATGCCATTTCTATGAAAATTGGATTGTCTTTATGGATACAGAAATGACATGGTGGCAAGTACTTTGCCAGAATTTAACTAAATTAATTCGCTTCGGTGACCACGTGTTCTAACGTGCTACTCTGGTTTTAGACTAAATGGCCAAAGACAGGGAGATCTGAGTTAGATCACGTTCGGGTATACTAAAGTTTTTTCGTAAATATTATTCCACTCTCCCTCCACACAAATGCAGGTTCACTGCCTCTCAATTAAACCATCCTAATCCTTAAAACATTAGTTTAATTAGTATATAGGCGTACAGCCCAAACGGAATAGTAAGACGCAGTGCTAAAAAAAAGTTACTAGAACAAATTTCAATGCTGCTATGTGAGTTTCAGATGTCCCTTTAGATAGATTTTATAAATAATGAAACATTATTTGTATAAAATATAATTATTGTAAAATATTATCAATGCTAACTGCAATTTTGTATTTTCAAAACAACTTTTATTCATGTGTTATTGTATTTAACATAGGCTATATCCTTAAAGAAATCGATAAATAATTATGACAATAAATGAAATATATGCCGATAGTAAGAATCTAAATCAGTCAATCAATTGATTTGCCGATTTTTAAAACTAATAATTCATATTATAAAACCACTTTAATAACATCAATTAAGCCTTAGAAATACCAAAATATAAATGTAATCAAATTAAGTTTTAGACATTTAGCTATTTCGATATGTATTCAAATTAAACTGTCGTATACTTGTTTTACATTGTCTTTCAATTACAGGCGACATTATTTAAAACTTTTTTGGTCTACCAATTTCTCCACTTATATTTAAAATAAGATAGTTTGAGAATTTTTGGATTCTTTTTACAATTCACTATCCTCAACCTATGTCCTTATATTAGTCAGTAAAAGCTAAAAATAACCCAAAAAACTGGTAATACGGCTCATAGCAATAAAAATATTCAAGCTGTACAATCTTACTCCAAAGTCTAGTGTATGTATTTTGAAGTTTTTCTATAATTTATATCCTTAGGTTTTTCTGTTTTGGAAAAGGTTTTGGCAACATTAATCAATATTATATATATATATATATANTATATATGTGTGTGTGTGTTTCATATCTCCAGTCTATTCGCATTTATTACGCTATTAGGGTAGGGATGAAAAAAGTACACTTACATTTTGTGTGGAGAAAGAGTAGGAAACCTTTTTAAGACAACACATCTTATTACATCTGACTTGGACTTGAACCCCAACCTGCTCATCACCGTAAAGGTTGATTAGATGAGACAGCCCACTTTTACCAAGTGCCCACCAATGTATATTCTCGAGTTTTCAATGACCCGCATTTTTTAGCTATAATTTTATATCATTTGTATGAATACCTATTTTATTGCTTACGATGAAGTTTTCTTTTCTAACAGTTACACAAAAACTCCCTTCACTTTTAACTGTCATTTACAAAAGTGCTTTGTTTTAAATGTCAGCATTTCATAACATTGTTAACATGGTTTAGTAATGTTTAACATATAACTATTGTACATTTTAATAACAACTTTATATATTAGGCCATGAAAGTTTTTTTATACACAATGGCAACATTTTAAAATATAAATAAATTGTTACATTTTTATAAGAAACTCTGATTTATTTTAAACTAGAAGAAGTACTTGGCTTTGCTCCAAACAGCCAGAAAACATTTCTTCATTTGATTTATTATTAAATATAAAAAATCGTATAAAATGTTTAAAATTTCAGCTTCTAAGTGCATATGTTTGTGTACTGGGGCTATTAATATTTAAATTTAAGCTCTTTATGTGCAGTATAATTTGCGCAATGTTCATCACAGACAGACTCTTAATTTTATTCGTATAGATTTAAAGCTATGAATCGTTAAATAAATTAAATACTTGACTTTTTAACGAAACATTGTACAAAAATTAGCCTGGGAACTTCTTACTGAATTAGACTTCAACCCCTCACGCCTTCACCATCAGCCCCTAATGTTTTGTCGACTTTCTTTAGTGGGGATAGAAGGAAATGTGATTTAAGGCCTGAATTTTTACAGTTTTTTTTATGACAAAATACTTTTTATACTAAATTAAATAAAGTATTGCTTTGGTTGCTTCATTTGGTTTAATTTTATATACATATTTCTTTATTATTCGTCATGATAACAGGATTTAAACATAACTTTTGTTTTCATTAAAAAAAATTATGTTCTAACTACACAGTACCAATGACAAATATCCAACTGTTGATATTATTTTAATATAGAAAATTAAACTGAATAAAATAACTGAAGCTATATTATATATATTTGGTGGATCAAATGCATATGTTGTGTCTAAAAATCTTGTTTAAAACTCAACAACCTGTCTCGAGAAAATTAAACAATCCTATATTTGAAAATATCAAACAAGTTTTCACATTGATACATTGTTGACGCTTTAGTTGAAGTCAAACTAAGGATCCTAATATCAATAATTAGACGTGCTACTGACTGAGAGTTCGGACTTCAACGTCAAGGACTAATAGTATTCCGCAGGAAACATATCATACATTAAGCAATGCATATAACAAACATTGCATAAAGCAAACATAGCAACAACAAATACAGTATGTAGAAAACATAGCATACATAAAACAATGCATACAGCAAACATAGCAACATCAAACATACCATATTTAAAATAGTATACATACACATAGCATACAATAGCCATAATATACTGCAAAGAGAACATAGCAAACAACAACATAAAATACAGTAATTATGCGGCAAACATAACATTAAAGGTAATGACAATTGTAACAGACAAGTAATACTTTTAATGTTTTAAAGGTATTTAGAATAGGAAAAACAAGTAAAATATAGTAAGTAATCTTGTGATCATATCAAATCATTGAGAGGCCTGAGCCTGTTTTTGTGTTGCAAGTTTTTCGATAGTGCACTATTTATTTTAAAATGCATTAAGATTTGTGGACTATTATCAAACAGGTCGAATACCGTGGGTTGGACTACTCTGCCATGGAAAACATCTAGCTTATTATTACCATAGTCATTATAAGAACCTTTAAGAACATAAGAAAATTGTAGTGTGTTCAACATTGAAGACATACATACCATATCTTATGAGTGTCAGCTGCATGACATAAGGATTGACGTACGAATACATCATAGCAGCTTTAGTATCATTTTGAGCTATAAGAAAAGGTTGCTCCTGCGTGATTCCACTGTATTTAGTTGTGACAGGTATTTAGTATACCCATATAGACCTATGAATTAGAACAATGAGTGCAAAGTGACGTCTAGTGTGCAATCAACATGGATAGCTCATTGAGCTGAGGACTATCATATTTATCAAAAGTTATTGGGCTTGATTCTCAAGGATCTGCTCCATTAGCCTACTTTTATTGCCGGTAATTTAAAACCAAATTATGTCTGCGAATAGCCCTCCAAAAAAGTTTATGAAAGATTAGAAACCTTAGAACAAGTTTTTTCAGAACATATGTCTTCATTTATTTTATAGCACTTATATAGGGTTTTTATCAAGTTCTCATTTCTCATCGCGTTATCGAAGTGTTTATGCCATTTTATAGCATCTTCTTTCTAAGAATTCCCCCACGTCTTTTTGTTTCGAGAACATTATTTCTATTATTTTTTTAAAATGGACCTATTTCTTTTAATTTTGTGAGGACTTGATTTCTTCCCTCGAACTACAAGAAGTGTTGGTAAGTGGACAGGTACCGGAGACAGATGAAGAGGTAATTTGAAGTTGGTCAGAGGGGGAATAGGGTTGGGGGAGGGGGGGCGTACCAGCCACTTATTCCGGATTGCTGTTGTTGTGGTAGCCAAGGTGAGAGAAAGAAGGCCCCTCCGGCGGACCCCTTCACCTCCTAACCCCCTTTCTGCCTAGACTTGATCTGACGTCCTCGTGTGTGGGCCCCAAGGTGGCAGAAGGGCCGGGACGTTTCTTTTGGCCCTATAATTCGACCCGTCGCCGCGGGTCTTGCCCAAGGACTTCTTGAAAACAACCGAAAGCAGAAATTGAAAATTACAACATAACGTATTATATACACACCTTAAAGGAATAGGTGAGTGGTTAGAACTCCTCCTTAAAGAGTTTTAATGCAAAGCGGATGTACTGAGTTTTTGTTTTCACAGTGTAATTTTATTAATCCACTTTTTAGGTGAATGATGGTGAGGATAATCAAAACCTATCTTCCGCATATTATTCACATTGCTTAGGTATACACTGATTTTTGCAGTAATAGGTGTACTCAAGGCCATCTTTTATTTCTCAATTCTGGTTATTTCACATCAATAATCAACCACCTCCTCTTTTTAGTGTGGATTTGACGGTTTGAAAGGCTCTTTATTACCTTCAGGTGCATGAATGTAGGATATGGGTTATATTTATCAATTAGATTTCATATTATCTTTCCAAACAAATTCAGGTGTATTTCTTCTTTATTCACTTTCCTTTTTTTTTGCGTGGATTTGATGGCCCTGTTCATTAATAAATTATAATTTTCATAGGAAGAGTTTTATCCGAAGATGTAATTTTTCTATATAATGTATCAATATCAATATGTATAAAATAATAATAATAATAATAATAATAATAATAATAATAATATGGAAAATATTATCAATTTTGCTAGAAAAAAGTTGGTATTACCTAAAAGATTCTTCCTGTGAAGATTGTACTATAGACATGTAAGCAATAAAATATATATAAAAACAACTTACACAAAAAAAGTATGACTTGACACGTTATTTCATTTAAGGTGGAGAGAAAAAGTGAGGTGAGGCCAGCAATTTCCCCATTGGTCATGGCCTGTGTGGTTCTTGCGCTTGCGACTTGTAATTTTTCTCATTTCCCTTAATTACCTCGTTCACTTTTACCTTGTTGTTTTAGTTGTTGGCCACAGTCTTTTGTTTCAAATCGAACAGGTTAATTAACGCTCTCTTTCTGACACCTCAACTATAATTTTAAACGTAATATAATCGATGTGGTCTAGCAGTTTTTTTTTTTTTTTTAAGTTCTAATCCCATTTGGTCTGGTCACTTTCAAGTTAAAATGGACGGACCCAAATGTCCACCCATAATGCCCCATGGCACACGGACCTTTTATTTTACGTACTTAATTCACTAAGAAAACTTATGCTTGAAAATATTTTGGAAGCTCATGAAGTAACTATTAGACATCTCCATTTTGAGAATATATA
Organism: Timema monikensis; assembly: GCA_902151445.1. Classification (NCBI taxonomy): domain Eukaryota; kingdom Metazoa; phylum Arthropoda; class Insecta; order Phasmatodea; family Timematidae; genus Timema; species Timema monikensis. The sequence continues at coordinate 59,105 of CABFVZ010002926.1, read as the reverse complement.
TTAATAAAACAATTTATATAATTTTTAGAAAATGTGACATGCATTAATAAATAAAAAATATAATCTATATTTTTGTAATAGTTCTAAGCTTTTTTTAATTAATCAATATGTTGACTATTTGGGAACGGTTCTATCAAATCAATTCTCGATTCTTGTTCAAACAAACATAAACTAAAATCTAAATCTAAAGTCATTTAGACCCCAGTGTTTTAATTTGGGTCTTTTCAAAATATTTCATCCAGCGGGCCAGTAGATATAGATGGTGCTGATAATTTGTATATTTAAAATTTAAAAGACTTTATTCATTTAATTTAATACTACCAGAAGTACCCAAACAGAATAAAAATCTCTTCATGTTATTCCTCCTGACACTGTTTTTTATTTAGTTAGTTTAAAAAAAATCAAATCCAAATTTTAAAATTCCGGCTTCAAGATGTTAATGTTTATGGACAAGGGATACTAATTTTAAAATTTTAGACCCCTGCCTGCGATGAATATCACGCAACGCTCATAACAGACACAAATTCTTAATTATATATATATATGTGTGTGTGTGTGTGTTTGTTTATTTAAACATTTTTATACATATATTATAAGTTATAACTAACGCTTTATTCACACCAGCATGGTTTTCGTATTTAATTCGGTAGGGAAACTTGTATTGAAATAATAATGGAAACTATCACAAAATAACCATAGAATTAGCTATCACAAGATATATTACTGTCATTATTTTCCTCCTCGTTTTGTTATATTGCAAACAACAAAAATAATATTTATTTTAGAAAATGATTTTGTGGAGACAATCCAGCGTTGCTTTTTCTAATCGGAGGATGTGAGCCTGCATTTAATTAAATTCATTTCCTACCATCAATCACGTCTTACCACCCGTTAATAATATAAGAATTTTAACTAAGCTAATGGGACCGGCTCACGCGTGCGCGATGATTCGAAAGTACAGAAAGCCGATTATACGGTGCACTAAGCAGTTGTCTGATCAAAGAATATTAAACTCGTTTTATATTCACGATGCCAGCTTTCTGATGCGCGCACTGACTATTTAGTTATATTACACGATCAACTTGCAGCACTGCAATACGATGTAAGGATGCAGCATTGCAACCTATTACTTGTAATACGGCTTTAGATCTTGTCTCAAAACCATAAAAACAAATACTGTTTACAAAGATTGTACTGTAAGTTTTATTCTCAAATTCTCTTCTTAAATTGGCTATGTTATCAATAACTTTAAGATCAAATTTGGGTGGCTAATTTATTCATCTAAAGAAATTGAGCCAAACAACATGGTGGTACCATTTTGAGTTTATGAAAACACTGCCCACCAATTGTTACAAAATTTTATGAGCATTAAATAATATATCCAAGAATATAGAAGTAAAAACTAAATCCCTGCAAGAGGCAATAGTTTTGCAAAGGATTTTTTATAAATTGGAATCTATTTTTGCATGTGATTTTTTTGGCGTTATGTTCTGGAAATATTTAATAAAGTTAGTTCTAGCTTAGGATATCCTAGCATAGTTATTAGCCAAATGCGTAGCCAATTAAAGAGCTGGTTTTGAAAAAAAGATATTGAAATCCAAAGGATAAAGCGAAAACTCTCCCAGAAGATTTGAAAGTCAGATTAAAGAAACATATGCAGCTGATGGCAATTCACACAGTGAGAATCTCAAAGGGCATAATAATTTGAAGTAGAAACATTTAATATGATACATTATATAGCGTTTTAAATCATTGTCTATAGTCTAAACACAAATTCAGTCAGAGTTAAAATTGTTAGTTGATTTCAAATCTTTAAATACTCTGGGCGGAATTTCGCTTAATAAATATTTAGGTTGATACAGTGACGATCTTGATGAATCTTTGAAACGAAACATTTCACAATTCTATGAATTGATCAAAACTGATGATCTATCTAGTTTCCAAGACATTGTTAAGTACGGTATATGGATATTAATTTTTCAAATGTATTTACTGCTTTTAAATTGTATTTGATAACTCCTATAACCAAATTTGAAGACTAGCACTCTTGTATAAAACTTACCTCGAATAAAATATAAATAGCAATCTACAATGATTTAATCTAGACTTACAAAGGACTTGCTATCATGCCATTAAAAAATGATATTATGAAAGAGCTATTAAATGGTAATGTTGTGCAATAATTCGCTAATTTTAAGGAAATGAAATATACATTTTAAATTAACATTGCTACTTGTAGGCCCTAGCGTATGTTTAATTGTATACATACATGTTTGATTATAAATGCGTGATTTACTTAAAGCCTGTGATATAAATTTTAAAAACCTAAAAATTAAAATATTTATATGTGTATTTTTATTTACACACTAACCGAAGTATTCTATAAAGACTTGGGCCTCTTGCAGGGAATAAGTAAATTGGGTCCTATATTTAATAGCCCAGTGCCCCCAAATATCTTAAACCGGCACTGTATATAACAATTCTTTTTTCAAGAACTTGGGTACTGTCATTACCAACAAAACTAAAATCAAGCTATTTTCTTTCAATTACGAGAGTTAATTATAACTTCTGAGTGACTTTAGTATGTCATCGAATAACCAACATCAATACAACTTTAAAGATCTATTATAAATTCTAATGATTATTTATAATGTATTATTCAACTTTCCAAACTAGAGGCAGTGTTTACATTTTTCGTGACGAAGGTGAAGCTCCTCTTCAAACAAATTAAATGTCGTTGTAATTTTTATATACTTATTTAAATTTATATTTTGTATCCTTAATTATATTGTACCTAATTCAAATTAATTTTTCTTAGGCAAAATAAAATATATACATAACAGAGCTACTTGCGTGGTTTTTACTACAGAAATTCAAAAACTCCAAGCAATTGACAAACTACACACACATAAATATGTCTTCCACTACAATGCGTCATCTACTGAACAGTTTTAAAAAGTGGCTGAGATTAATGAGTGTTCTTCCAGTGTTGAAGATTTATATATATATATATATATATTTTCTTACCGCATCACTACCTCATTTAGTGAAACACAAAATGGGCAGAGACATTTTCAATACCTCCCAGGCATACAATGTGGTATTTTGTTTCGCCTCTCGCGACTGTAGACCACCCTGGTGGTGAATGAAGTAATTAACTTGCGCTTGGGGGGGTTGTTCCTTCTTTTACCTCTCCTTCACAAACTCTCAATCCATTCCGGACATGATTAATCAAGATGGTAACAATGCCGAGGCAGATGGTGAGCCATTTGGTTCTTCTGCGCTCACAGTAGGAATTCAATAAATTGAGCTGTTGGAGAAGAGTTGCTAAAAGAAAAGTGTTGTGTTTTGGCGATTTTTTTTGGGGGGAAGGGGGGTGAGGCTGGTAGTGGTAAGGTAGCGGGGGTTGAACTGTCATCTTTCTTTATCCAGCACATGGAAGAAATTAGAACAGGTGACACACGACAACATAGAATGAGAAGGTATGAAATAGGGATGAATTAAAGCAGGGGATAAACATGACATTTGAAAAATGAAATAGTCAAAACAATTCTTTGAGTTGTAGAGTTATTATTAAAATATATCATGACCAGGCAACTGTTAAATTTATTGTAGATGTCGATAGTTTGATGTGGGCATATACCTACAATCATTTAACTTCTATAATATTTACACTCACATGTTAAAAAGTGGACAAATTATTCACTTGATATAATGCACGTCATACGTAAGAACCACCAAATTTGAGATATATATTTCTAAACACAACCATCACTCTCAAGATAATATTCTTAGGCCTTGCTCAAGATTTTGTTTACTTTTATCATTGCTAAAGTTTGTACTGAATATTTGATTTCGTATTTCATATTAAATAAATATCAAGGACCTTAATATTTAAAGATTTCAGATTTTTTAAATTTCATTTACCTTTTGGGATTAGCTGTAAACTTTTTATCATGCTCCCTTAAGATATAATATGGATTTTAAAGTAATTTTATGTACTGGAGTAGAATATACCTATATATTTGTTTAAATAAGGTATTTATTTTAATATATTTTAATTTTTTTTTTTTTGCAAGGCATTTAAATACTAGTTCGGGCTATACGAGTATTTACTACTTACACTAATGTCTTAGATCTGAGCGGGTTTGAATTTAGAGAAATTGTAAACGCATTTGAATGGATAGAGAGTAGAACACAATTAAGAAAACCCACCCTAATTACGCCCGACCAAGATTTGAGCCCTTACATTCCCAGTATTGGCAGTTCAGTCTATTGCGAGTGTGATTGATTTCTTAGACCATTTGACCTTCAAAGTCGGTTTTATTTAAATAATTTGCTAAGAAATGACTAACGCTTGTTGAATTAATATGTGGTTTAATACATTTCAAGGAGTCAAGGTTAAATTATCCTACTATAAATCCACGTGCCTGACTCACTCACTCCCTCACTGACTGCGTATAAACCGAATGGGTAGTAAGACGCGGTGCTAATAATAATAATCACTCACTGACATTAGTGTTTACCCACTTCCAGATTAGATAGAAACTTGAAATTTGGCAAACTTATAGCTTCTAGCCTGTAACTGACGGGAAACTTCCAAAATGTTTAAAAAATTAATTTTTAACCCCCGAAAAGAAATTCAAAATGGTGGAGGAATTTTAAAGTCGGTGTGAACCTTTCTTTGGAGGTCTCTTGTGGCAAAACGGTAAGACCTATCAAAAAACAGCTCTGGAATTACATTAGTTTACATCCTCACTGGGGGTTAAGGGGCGGAGCCCCCAACGAGCAAAGTGAGTAAGAAATATAAAAGTGTAGTTTAATACACTATGTAAAATACAATCTGGCAAAATGTTAAGCAAATAGACCTTAAATACAAAGAAACAAAACTAACTTTGTAAATTACGAAATGAAGATAAATTGTTGGAACAGTTTTAACACTTTTCATTAAAATGAGTCAAAGATCAAATCTCATTTTTAAAAACTATTACCTGCTTCAGTGGCCGAATGGTCTAAAGCGTCACTCTTGCGTTTGCCTGGCCCACTGATAAAGGGGTGATTGGAGTTCAATTCCCAATTGGGCCTACTGAGTTTGGATTTTTCCTTAATGGTTTCCCACTCTATTTCCACGTGAATGCGGGTAGATTACCTCTTAATACTTCCTTACTCATCCCTGCCAATTAACAATGCGATTAACCTGAACAAGTATAAAGACGTGGCGTTAAATAAAAGTGACTATTCTGTTGTTGATTTTTTAATTGTTAGAGGAATTGAATTTGAATAAGATAAGTTTAAACGATTGCCTGCAATATGTAGTTCATTTAATATTTGAAAGATCGTTGGATGCCTTTTTCTTTGGGAGAAAAGACTGTTTCTCTAGAATTTTTTTTTTTGCAAGAATATATACTATATTCTAATTTCACACGTAGAATCCTATCTATTAACTAGAAAAGCTAAAAAATCTAATTTAATGCATTCATACTTCAAGTCATGCAATTTCCAGCTATCAATTTTGATAGATATTATCAATGCCTATAAAATAACATCAATACTATTACAATGATATCAATGTTTGTATTTAAAAAAAAGTGTCTTCCAATCAAAATATTAATACAGGAATGAAGTTGGACATGTCGGTGACCTGGTGGTCTAGGGGTAAGGTGTCAGACTTCTGTGCTGGCGGCCGGGGTTCAATCCTCGGTCCCGGCACAGATTTATCTGATTTCCAAACCCTTCCTTCACCTCTGACAAGACATCTTGTGAATGTGGGGAATGCCAGGCCTCCACCGTGGTTCGGATTCCACGTTAAACTGTAGGTCCTTCAATTCATCTCACAATCACCCTACCATTACACATTAGTGTAAGTGCATATAACCAGAACGGGTAGTAAGACGCGGTGCTAATAATAATAATAATAATAATAATTTGGACATGTATGATTTCTTGTTTCAAGAAATGTCTGTAGCCACCACTTACGGTTCTTTATGGGCCACAATCACACAAGTGGTCTTGCAGGCTAAGGTAGTGGTCATGATCGCGATATACTGTATTAGTGATGATGAGAGCGTGTGGGGGAGTTGAGGTTCAATAATCAGCTGGGTACATTGGAGATAGTTTCTCATATGTGATTTATAAGTGTGGCTACCATCTCTATCAACGTTAATGTAGATTCACTTAGTATAAGATAACATTCTCGTATCTATCGCCATTTATTCTCCTTAAATCAACAAACCGACGGTTGATTTGATTTGATGAGAGCCCGGTATGCAATAAGACCTTCGGTTGGCTAGTGCTTCCCGCACCATCTGGAAGAAATAACATGTACTAGGTTAGTTCAAAAATTGTGATGTTTTCCCACTGCCTTCCACACTAAATTTCTAGAAGTGAGCTCTAAAGAGCCTACCAATTTTGCCAGAATAGGTATGTTCACATACCTTCCAGGGTTATCTTACCTAGCACAACTGACATGGTACCAACGGGCTAACTTTAGTGTTAAAGTAGATAATAAAAATAGAATTTAAGTTTGATAACAAAATTTACAATCCCTTCTTGAGAAATAACTATTTAGTTTACAAACACATTAAATTTTAGGGCCTAACTTTCTTCATCAAAGTATCTGTTCCTCAAACTGAAGGTTACCTAAAATCTTAGTGTAACATGAGTCACTATTTAACCCATAACATAATCGTAGAAGAGCGCTATCCTTTATAAATCCCACGGATATTTCTAACAGTCCAATTTTCATAGTAAGGGCCTTTTAGAAAAAAACATATTTTTTTCCGTAACCAAGTTGATGACCTTTTAGGATTTTATTAATTTTACCGTATAGGGTTCGATGATATCTAACTAAAGATAAAGCTGCAGATTAGGATGGCTTTACGTATGAATACTTTAAAATAGGTCAAGTAGTTTTTAGCCATCAGATAAGTTTCTTTCTATGAAAATTGAACTGTAGCTAAGTAGGTAAGGTAACACAGCTAGAACCAGGCGTCACATTGTAGTGTGTTATTCTGTAATCTTCATCATAAAATAGTAGAATTGAGACCAGAGAAATAAATTATCATATTTAAATAATTATAACAAAATTGGAATTAGTTAAAAAAAACATTTGGCTGTTTCTAAACTTGCTGCTATCAAGTGAATAATGAATAAATCCGCACTTAAAAGCAATTTATGACTCGTACGTGATTGAGAATCCCGGCCAATCGGCAATGAGATGTGCTCTTAAGGTGGGGATGTAGGAAATACGCGAAAAGTTCAGTATTTTCGCAGTTCTTATAACAAAACTTTGTTTGACCTAAATAAATCAAATATTTCTCCAGTAGAAACATGGAGTTCCATTAGATGATAAACTTTTAAATAATTAGAAAAAGTTTTCATTAAATTTCAGAACATTCTTGACAGATATTTAGCAATTATTATTATATCCATGTGAACAAAATTAAGCTATATTTGTACTAAAATAATACCTGATTTATTTTGAATAAACTATTTTTTTGTTAAAAAAAACCCTGCAAAAACACTGGCCTTTTCTCGCGTTCTTTCATCCCCACCTTAAGGCTTCTATTTAATTATGTATACCTTTTGGTGCAAGAGACGACCTACTGACCGCATGAAATTGTCACCCTTGTATTGAAAATGTTCACTGTTGATGTTAAGTTTTGGGTTCTAATCCCAGTTTGGTGAACTAAGCTGGATCTCCATAAATAACCTCCCACTCTTCTTCAGTAAACTGCAGGTGCACTTTATCTACATTCTATCCTGTTATTTTGATGTTAATATTCTAATAAAGCATAGGGGTATTGAGATTAAAATAATCTAAATAAAATTAATTTTTCAATCATGCGGATATATAGCCCTGAGTTTAGTGAGTGAATGTTCTATATCGTTTTAAACATGACTTTTGTATTGAGTGAAAGTGATCAACACGCTATTCGTAATCTGAAAATGGTTCGCCATATTTTAATCCCATTGGTGGCTAAAGTAATTTTATTACTAGGTAACCCAAACTATCTCCTTCCGAGACAGTTCGAAATAGTCAAACCTCACCAATCCAGCTCTTTCGAGGGTGACAGCTACGAATTACAAGCCATATATTTCCTATTATTACAGGTTGGCGTTAATTCTCCCGACACACGAACCTTTCGTTAAATTTGTCTGTACCACGCACTGAGAAATACGGTGACTTCAAGAATAATAAGTTATAATTATTATAAGAATTCAAATAGCTTCCTATAAACTCTCCCTTTTTCTTGCTTAGTACCACCCCCCTTTACGGTCATATAAAAAACTATAAAGGAGTATGTGTTATACTATACACACAATAAGCGTTGTTTGCACCAAGCGAGAGTTTGGAATTTGTATCAGCAAGGGTAATAACAGTAACAACCGCAATACTTTATGACAACGTCTAACAGCTATAATTAAATACAGTAGCTAGCAGCATTACTTGTGGAAAATGGATAGAAAACTACTATAATACAGTGATTAGCATCACTATTTGCAGAAAAAATGGAGGAACTACTATAATACAGTAACTAGCATCACTACATCAAGAATCTAAATGGAGGAACTACTATAGGAAAATAACTAGCAGCACTACTTCCATAAAATAGATCGAGGGACTGCTATAAGACAGAAACTATCTGTACTACTTCTATAAAATATATAGAAGAACAACTTACTATAAGACAGTAGGTAGTGGCACTTATTTCATAAAATAGAAGAACTACTATAAAACAGTAACTAGGGGCACTAATTTTATAAAATAGATAGAGGAACTATTATAAGACAGAAACTAGCAGCATTACTTCCATAAAATTGAGTAACTTCTCTAAGACAGTAGCTAGGGGGACAAATTTCAGAAAATAGATAAAAAGAACTTCGCTAGGACAGTAACTAGTGGAACTATTATATTTCAACCCGAATCTTAAATTAAAAGATAAAAAATGTTGATGTTTTTAAGTAAGTGTATAGTCAGGTATGACAAAAGAACACACTATTTTTACATATAATTAAAGCTAATGGAGGAGATTGAGTTGGGATTACAACTCCTAACCGCTGGTTACGTCACTTAATGTAGTGATTGTTTCCAATTCTAACCTATCCTGCGAATCGCTGGTGTTAATCCCATGTGCGTGGCTAGACGGACTCCTTGGTCTAGCTCAGTCTAGCTCTAGCTCACCGTCCTATCCATAATCTCGTGCGTACCTTATGATGAGCCATCATGAAACTTGACATTATTCTTCTTTTCTATAAGAGTCAATTAAATACAAAATTTGGGAATTTAAAATAAGTTGGGGAAATCTGTCTTGCGAGATTGGTGTACCAAATTTACATTTATTTTTCTCTAAATAGACCAATACTTACACCTTCTTCAGTGGCTGCATGGTCTAAGGCATCACTTACATGTAAAAGTTGACTGTCGGTGATAGGAAGATCGTGGTTCAAATCCTGGTAGGGTGTACTGGGATTTTTTGAAAATAGTTTTCCACTCTCCCTTCACGCAAATGCGGGTACACTTCCTTTAAATTCAAATTTCCTTATACCTAGTTCATTAACGTAATTAGTACATATGCGTATAAACTGAATTGGTAGTGAGACGGGGTGCTAAAAAAATAGTGAATGTATTGCGCCAGACATGTGCAATGTTTGGCTGCACATAGATATGTTAACAGTCGTTTTTCACATGCAATGAAACCAAACACCCGATAGTTCTCGGCTTACGGCCACACATTTGTAAACAATATTATGAAGGTTACTTTGGCAACAGATACGACTAAATGGAAAAAAGCGACACCTGGATAGGGGAATTGAACCCAGGACCTTGGGCGCACAAATGCTCTACCACTGAGTGATCCAGAGATCGTACCATACTTATAGTTACGGCTTATTTCCGTATTTATAATATTTCATCCCTCAAGCATCGAATTTCATAGATACTTAATTATTAATGTATAAAACTGCTTTATTCCAAAAATATTTAAAGCCTGATATTCCCACCACCGTAGAAAATAAAAGATTTCAAATATTTGGTAAGTAAAATAGGGTTAGTATCATCGTTTCATATAGGGGACTTACTTATTGTAGTAATAATATACTAAGTAGGAATTAATTTTACTTAAGATTCTGACAGTACAGAATTATACTGGATGATTCACACACTCTCAGTCCCTGAGTTTCCCTTATAACTTTCAAACTAATGTAAGTAATAATTGGTGTATAAAAAGCACTCATGGGAAGAGCACGAGTGAAACACCCTGTATTTGTAATGTGCAACCCCTTCCCCCACCCAAACAGTATTTTAATTGTCTAATGTAGCGAGTTTGGTACAAGAGTTTTACGCCTGATCGAAAGGCTATTTCAAGCAGGCAACTGTTTCACACACCTACAAATCAATCATACCACGAGGCTCTCCCATTGATTAACCTTTGAATAAGATTTAAATGAAAATGTAATCACATGAGTGGTATCATAGCTTAAGGCGTTTCTGTCGCAATATACAAGAGTGGTGGTGACGGGTAGGTCAGAATTATAATCCCAGCTGCCTGTGCTTATAATCGGTGTATCTTGTAAAGAGGTGACCTGGTGGTCTAGGGGTAAGGTGTCAGACTTCTATGCTGGCGGCCGGGGTTCGATCCTCGGTCCCGGCAAAGATTTATCTGATTACCAAACCCTTCCTTCACCTCTGACAAGACATCTTGTGAATGTGAGGAATGCCAGGCCTCCACCGTGGTTCGGATTCCACGTTAAACTGTAGGTCCTTCATTTCATCTCACTATCACCCTACCATTACACATTAGCGTAAGTGCGTATAACCCGAACGGGTAGTAAGACGCGGTGCTAATAATAATAATAATAATAATCTTGTAAAGGTTCTCACTAGTCCTCCACGCAAATGCGAGTCCATTTATTTCATCTACATTCTGTCTTATTCATCCCAACCGTATTAGTGTAAAAATTGGAATATCCTGGGTGATTAGGAAGACATGGCACATAAAAAATGTTGATATTTACACCTGTTTACGGGACTCAGATTATGAAAGGGTGGATTGGACCCGATACTGAGCGTACATATTTTTTTGGTCATATGTGATTGTTTATCCAAGAGAAATATTGTGAGCTTCCTTATAATTCATAAATTATATATTTGGGTTAGATAATTTAAATGTCTGTAAGCCAAAACTGTCTTTATAATGTAGTCAACCAATAGAACAAGTTAGTAATACCACACTAACTTTCTACACTAATTAATAGTAATTAAATAATATAGTACAAAACATAATTATATTGCCAAGCACATAGTTTTTAAAATGTTAAACAAATTAGATACGAAGAGTAATAAAACTACTAAAAATATAAAATGGATATAATGAATTTGGTCCATATTGGTATAAATTAGATATCGAATTTTTATAGGCTTGCATTATGTCCAGCTCTACAACAAATGTATTATAATTTCCAACTTTTATGTTTATATTGTCAAACATCTTTTATGAGTTTGAAAAAAAAAATCAAGTTCAGGGTAGTGTTTGATGTTACCTTTTAATACTTATTATTAATATTAAATTTGTTCTAAAATGTAAACATCATTGAATTGATTAGTATGAAATTAAGGGGCAAATTAAATTACTTACTAAGAATGTAAGCCGAACGGGTAGTAAGACCCAGTGCTAAATAATAATAAATTAATTATTAACTATGTCTTCAGGTCCTAATTCATATATTGAGTTTGATTAAATTAAGATATTGTTTAATCCAACAAGCTTGGCCCGATTGATAGATATAATATGAATAAAGTAAAAATTTATAAATCAAATATTAAATCGCGTTTAAATTGAATAAAACAAATTTTATTATATATTTTTGGCCAATTTGGATATTTACATTTATATTTAAAATTAAATTTAGGGAATTTTATAAGATCTAAATTTAAACTGATATTACTTTTATAATATAGCTCTTACTAGAATGTGGAAATATTTAATAATATGCCCTTTCTTTTTTACCATAATTTAAATTCAAATTTTTACTACTTACAAAATGTGACAGAATATCTCACATTTCATAATACCATTACCTGACATGCTGTTGGTGAAAGGGCTAAAGAAGAGGGGGGGGGGTGACTTCCGGAAAGTCACTTGAATAGAACTACCTTGTTTGAACAGAACCATAAATTATCTTATTTGTTTTGTATGATTCAATTGAAAGCCTCTCGTATTTCCATTGTCGCTACTTACTGCGGATATAATTCAAAACATGACAAGCTTACCAAATGTTGTAAATAAAATGTGAACGTTTATTAATGACAGTTCCCTTTATTTGTTGAATAAAAATAATAGGGAAATAGAATATTACTGTTTTATTGAGGAGGAATCATAGCGGTACTATCACAGCTCACGGCATTAGATTCTAGATTTACTCAGTCAGCGTTTACATGTAATATGGAGTTCGAACCCCGTAAGGGTGCATTGGAGTGTTTCATGTATTTATAATATGTTCTGTTCTCTGAGCATAAATTTGACAGATAAATATCGATAGAAAGATTATTTAGCTATTCTTATTTTATAAACCTATCTTCTTAGCGTTATTCCACTTTTTTTTATTAGTGACTCTTCAATTCAGTATTTAGCTCAAATCTCGAAGACGTCAGTATTGATAATGTGTTTGTAGAATATAATATGAGTAATCGAATTATAACGTTCACTATTAGGAGAAAATCAATTTATTTTTAATGACTATCTACTTTGAGTTTGAGAAATACATTTAAACTACACCTAGAGACACTGACATTTTGCGAGACGTGTTTTAATTTCACTTAGTACTTTAAAATGAATACCAAGACATATTTAAAATTTAGCACCTTGACTTTTTATGGTCAATACTGTAGATTTTAATTGCAACTAATAAAATCGAAACAGTATAAATGTTAATCAGTAACAAACACATTGGACATATTTTGAGGCAGAGAAATGTAAGTGCAAACAAGCTTTTTTTCTTCATCTAATATCCTGCTTAAAATGTATTGAACAAAATTCATTGATATTGTAGTTATAGATTCATTAATGACTAAAAAAAAAGAATAGCTACTGTATAAAAGTTGATAGTGTTCTTCAGAATTTTTAATTTGATCTTAACTTTAAGCTTTATTTTCTCAAATGTATAATATTGTCTGTTACACCCCTTTGCTTCTGACCGCCTCAATTATAATTGGCTTTTTTTTTACTTGAAATTTTCAGAATTAAATAGTAAAAGCTTCAATAATGCAATTTCCTTTTTAATTTTCTTGTAACCAATTTAAATTTCCATTTTTCCTCAACCAAAAACCATTAGGGTGAGAATAAGAAAAACATGTGTATGAACTAGATATTATGTCATTCATTTTGTGATTGAAGGCAAATATTTTAGGATTAAGAATAATAATAAATTTAAACAGCGATTTTCAATTTTTTTAAGTTTGATTTAATTTTTACAATCTTTGCCAAAATTTAAAAATACATTATTTACTGTATATCTTATGTTAAAAAAAGCGTATAGGCCTGATATTCCCACTGAACAAAGTAAAATAGTTGTGCGCATGGGGTGTGTTGGGTGTTTTCAGACAAACCCCTATATCTAATTTGCTCATATGATTTTAACTCAATTGTATGGTATGATCTTTGTGTTTAAAAATGCAAATTATGTTTGTTACGGGACTAAACACCAAATTGAGTAATACAGAATGTTCAGAATTTTGTATAACCGACTGTATGCAACAGCATCGTTCTTTTTGAATATGTAAAAAACCAAACTAAGTAATATAATGATCCAACAGAGCCTTGACTCACTCGTAATTTTGTAAAGTGATGATCAATATTTGGTTTTATAAGTTAATTACAATGATCTGACACCATAACTCAATCGATAGCATATCTGTCTACTGAGCAAAAGGTCCCTGGTTCAATTCAAGACTAATGGTAGAGCGATGTGCACCAAATAATTTTTCGTGGAAAATTTACGGGCTAGGGGGAGGGGGTTATTGGGGGTTCAATCCCCTCTAAGTTGTGAAAAATAATACAATATTATTGTCTTATTTACAGTTTTAAAAGGATAAAACTAATGGTACCAAAAAACTACTCACCCCCACCTTGAGGAGGTAGAAGGAAGCTTTCAATCCCCAACTTCTTGAGAACAGCATACCTGGAGATAAGTATAAACTTATTTTTGTTATAAGAAACGGACAGCTGATTAAAAGTGTTAGTCTAAAAACTTATCAATTGTGTTTAAAGAATGGTGAACCAACGCAAGGTCGGTGGGTGGTATAGTTCCTGCAGGCATAGGGTTGGGGACTCCTGGTCTAAGGAGTCACTCTTGGAATAGTCTTGGCTGTCAACTACAACGGGAAGAATAGAGCTCGAATCTCTGTCAGGTGAACTGAGGATAATTTCTCCTAAATAATTGTACATTCTCGATCCATGAAAATGTGTGTACACTTCCTCTAGATAAGTAATATGTGTACAACTCCAACTGATAGTGAGACGTGATGCTAAATAAAAAACAATATAGCTTATCCATTTTTGGAGAGTGATAATGTTACAGGCGAATGGTGAGAGAAAGGAGTCAAGGATAACACGTACTAACTTATTATAAAAGAGGCGCTTCAACACAAGCTTTGATTAAAAAACGAGTTTGAAACAGATTTTAAAAACCGACAGAGCCCATCAAAATAAAATTATACTGTTTTTATAGTTACATTGAAATACATACCAGTCTTTGATACATTAAAATAATACCTAAATTAGGCAATTTAATTACATACTAAATAAACAGTAGTTTCCTCTAATTAAACTGTTTTATTTTGTTTTAATAGAATTAAATGTGTATATGTATGTGTTTGTGCATTCTAAACCTTTGTGTGTAGTTAATTTTACTTATTTCCTTTTCAAATTATGAATTATATAATATATACATAACATATTTAATATGGAATTAAGGCATTGAAACGAGAAGTTCTATAAGGTATGAACAGTTTCAAAAGTGTGCCAAGATACTATATATAATAAGTTCTGAGCGACCAAAATACAATTAACAAAAAGTAAATTAGATTCATCATTAATGTACTATTTACAATTCAACCAAAGGATACTCATCAAGATACAGAAATGGAAACGCACAAACTGTAAATAAAGCCTTCCACGATGATATATTATTTTTTTTATCTCATAGGTCCAAAATATTAATACTCGAAACACGTGAAGAGATAGAACGATTTAGAAAAGATCGTGCTGAGTTTAATGATGAAGGGGTAGTGAAAATAAATGTTTCTACCGAGTGGTATTTCTCGTGCTGCTGGCCGAATGAACTTGAGTTAGTTGGCGATTTTACCTGGTTGAATGTGTCCCACTTCCCCACAGATGAATTAAACAAAGTTTCTTTATTTTCCATTAATTGTTACGTTTTGAGCCACCACCATCCTTGCTCTAAGACTAGATCTACAATTTGTTTTAATATATAAAATGTGAGCGTTTACAATGCACTAGAGAAGAAAGGTAAGTAATTTTAAACGAGTTATTTACTTCTAGTTTTATTCCATGCTACACGTAATATTGCTTTCTTGGGATATCCGTAACTTTAAATAATCTCAGGACACAGGAGAAGGAAAGATTTTCTAAAGGAAATGCACCAGAATTGGCTAGTAAATTGAGGGAATTTTTGATACGATATATGACCTGACCGAAATTGAAACTGAGTTTAAATCTCATGAGCCAGAACTGAGCAACCACACCAACCAGTGCATCCTTTTACAAAAATACCAAGTTCGGGCTAGCTGTGTCACCTCCCGGAGAAAGTCTGTATTTTTTTTATAGCACCACATCTTGCTAACTGTTTGGATTATACGCTTATGTGTTAAATTACGATTGTGTTTTTAGGAATTAGGAAGGTTAAGTTTATAGGAAGTCTTTCCGCATTTGCATGGAGGGAGAGTGGGAAGCCATTTTGGATGAACCACCCTCAGTACGTTCAACAAAGATTCGAACCTTGATCTCCCCGTCATCGGTAGTTTTGTTTACTACGAGAGTGGTGCGTTAGACCATGCGGCCACCGAAATGGGTGAATGTTTTAACCATTTGAGAAACTACTACTCTTTTTTTTTTCTGACTGGGCAATTTAATGTCATACCTTGTCTGTTGTCTTCCGAAAACCATATGGGGGTTGCGCGGGAGTGTATTTTATCCTGAAAAGGACAGTTAATAAGTCAACAATTTGGTTCTGTTGAGATTATGGAAGAGCTCGGTGGAAGAACCATCTATGTGCTCTAACTTTTTCTGCCACATATTACTACCCGTTCAGGCTATTCATATTTTAATCACGCTGATTGTTAAGGAATTAGGAAGGTGTTATTTAATCAAATGTTTCCATATTTGCGTGTAGGGAGACTGTTAAAACCATTGAGGCAAATACATCCTCAGAACATCCAACTAAAACCCAAAAAACCATTAATTCTATGAACAGTCGACCTGGCTCCCTTTATATTTTTTTAGCAGCGCGTTTTACTACCTGTTTGGGTTATACGGCCATGTACTAATTACACTAATGAGTTTAGGGATTAAGAAGGCTTAATTTAGAGTAAACGCACCCACATTTGCGTAGAGAGAAGGGGAAACAATTTATGAAGGTCACCCTCAGTGTACCTGACTGGGATAGAGCCTCGGTCTCCCTGTCTTCAGCAGTCTAATCCAACATGAGAGTAGCGCACTATACCACGCAGCCACTGAAGCGGGTCCCTCCATGTTCTTATCATTATTGCAGTCTTAAGATTTATCTTTGGATTTAAAGTTGAAGATATTTCCAATAATTTCTCCTTGGGTTTGAAGTTTATATTTTCTCTTGGTGACCAAGCTAGACAATTCTACTCGTATATTAATTAGTACCTTATGATCATAGAGACTAACTGTTGTTGGCTTCAGCCTCTCAATATAATATGTCAGCATTAAAAAAATAACACCCGAGGTATTCAATCTATTGCTTAGCGTGCTAGAAGCATAAATTAATTTAACTTGATAAGTCTCTAGATGTCAAACATTTGGCCTTCACCATAAGTTATTCAAACGGATAACCAGATTAAAAATCTATGTACATACATCAACCAGCCTAAGTTCTAAGAATACATCTGCTAAATTTTGTTAAAATAAGTCAGCGTATTTAGCAGCTATCGGACAGACAGATTTTCGAGTGGTCACCATCTTAAAATGGATAGCAAAACAAAAAATCCCCATACTGTAATTCGTAGTTTAATTTAAGTTCAACGAATGTCCCTGAAAATTTTAGTTAAAATCAGTCATTGCATTTGACAGCTGTTATCGTGAAGCAAAGATCCGTATAGGCAGATCGATGGACAGACAGACGGACGAAATCCCTAATGTTCAAGTTATAACAGAATCTCGCTTAGCTTGGGCAGTTATAAAAGTCACTCTTTTAACAAACAAAAAAAACAACAACGCTATGTCAACAAATGTATTGTTTAATTCAGGTAATTCTAATTATTATTATTTTAATTTAAGAGTCAAGATGGAGGCTATAAATGCACAAATGCACAGTTGAGCAAGTGTGGGACAGCTGGCTAACCTTGTTTGACTTATATCAATATTGCTCTTATATCTTGTTAAAACACTAGGTCAAATAATAATTATGAAATAGGCATTATGTGATAAATTCGAACGGTGATGGTTACTGGGCATTCACATACACTTTGGGTTGTTATTATTTAATTACCGCTTCTCAAATTAATATTTAGCTAAGGTCTGACATTCAGTCCTCTCTTAAAACAATATTCTATTGAAGAGTTGAGCTCTTTTTCTATTTATGTATTTCTAAAACCTACACACCATTTAGCACGGGCCGCCACTCACAATGTACCGTAAGGTAATTCAGCCGTGGCGATGACCACGATTATAAAATTCATTTCAAGTAATGGTGGTGGGAGGGAGGTATGGGGAGAGTGGAAGTTTATAAAGCGGTGGGGTGGTAATGTTCTACACAAGCCAGGGCATTTCCACTGTTTTCCTATTAGAAAATATAATTGAAACTTGAGAATAGGAATACAGACCATTATAATTGAAAAGGGATGGAAGTAGTTTCCTAGGTTAATAATTTCATTTGTGTATTGTGTTGGGTTTTTTCTTTTGTATTAAATTCTTTCACGAAGTTGCATTACAGTTACAGGGAATTTCACCCCATATTATGTGACCTGCTTTCGTGGTCCGTGCATGACAACGGTTAGACGGAATAATTATTAACTTATATCATTAACTTTACCAGTGGTCGAGTGGTAAAGAGGACAGCGCCAAGTCAGCTGTATCCAGATTGTGCCTACAAGAATTATTCCTTCCACCTAGATAATAACATTCCTGACTTTAGAGTTGGCCGTATGATATTGGGTGATGTCTTATAAGCTAAGTTAGCTTGTAAGTCTTTGTTAGATTTAGTGAGTAAGGTTGGATTGAAAGAAACGCGAGTAAAGGGTAGAACTTTTACAACTGTTATGACCAAAATACCTTTTTTTTTAGTCAAAACAAAAAAATATTGCTTCATTATAAACATTTAAATTAATTTTCTACAAGTATTAAGATCAATAGCTCTTTGATATGTCATATTCCATTCTGTCCTTCCTCATGCTTGTCTCTCTGTCTGTCTGTCCCTAGACACGGTTCCAAAATGGTGTGATGTATTTTGTTGACATTTGATATTTAGATTTCATAGGGCTATATCATACAACTTATTTTTTACCCTAGCCCTTCAACTAAGGGTAGTTTACTTATGCATTTTTTTTAATTCAAAATTTTTCCAAAATAACTCTAGCAATCTTGTTTAGAACGCATATCTAGGATTAGTATGACATGGCAATTTTTTTAGGGGGCAAAAATTAGTTGAAGGGTAGCTTATTGATGACTGATTTTTCAAAAACTTGAAATATTTTACAAATGGGTCCAACTATTTGGTTCCAAATGGGTAGTTTGTTAATGTTTGACACGGAAAATAACACTATTTAGTGCTGTTAGGGGTAAAAACTCATTTGTGGGTAGTTTATTTATTTTTATAGAGCTTGAAAAAAAAATTACAAATGGCTTTAACAATTTGGTTCCAAATGGGTATCTTGGGAGTATTTGACATGAAAATTAACCCTGTATAGGCCTCCTTTTTTTGGGTAAAAAACTCTATAATGGGTCATTTATTGAGTAGTAATTTTTAAGAACTTGGAATTATTGTGAAAAAATTATAACGATTTTGCTTAAAATGTATATCTGGGTCGTGTTTGCCATGAACATGACAAATAAAGCTGTATACTGGTTTTGGAAAGAAAATTTGGCTATGGTAGTTTACTAATGATCGTTTCTTTTAATTTGAATATTTAAAATAAGTTGATTTAGAAATTGGGCTCAAAATTGGTGTTGGGAGACTATTTCACTAATAGATAATAATATTTCTTTGTTTATCTAAAATAAATTAAGTTAAAAGTAGTTTACTTACAACAAATTATAGAAAATTCAAATGTTTTGGAAATTAAGATTGAATTAAATATGGGAGTGTGTGAATAGTTTTTCATGATAAATAAGAATAAGTTTTATTTTTAAAAATAACAAATAGTTTTAGGGTAGTTTACAAAATCATCTACTTTTGAAAATTTGAAATTTGTCACATATATAATTATCAACAAATTCCTTTAAAATTTGTCTAAAACAAAGATTAAAGTGTGATTGTTGTGATTAACCATATGATGTGTTTGTTTCTATGAGTAAAACTTATTTTATGATAGTTTACTAAAAACCTATTTTTTTTAATATTCTTCTAAGCTACTATATACAATATGAGAAAGTATGGCAGATTGTGTCGTAGTGTTTATTTATTCAAGTTGTTTTTCAGTTAAAAGTGTAGGCCTATGGCCTAATTATTAATTTAATATAAGTTTACTATTTTTCTTGAAATCTTAAAGTAAGCCTACATTAATACTTACTTACAGTATACACTTCGTCTTATTTTTTTAATACTCACCTACTTCTGTGAACAAATGTTGTAAGGCGTCACTCTCAAAAGAGACTGGACTATCGACAGTAGGAAGTTCGGGGTTAGAATCCCAGTGCGGTGTATTGAGAGTATTTTTTCCTCAGATGGTTTTCTACTATCCATACACGCAAATGTGGGTACATTTATTATATATTACCCTTCTCATCCCTAACACATGAGCGTAATTAGTACATAATTGTGCGTGTAGCCCGAATGGGTGACGCAGGGACCAAAAAGAATTAATATTGAGTAAATAATTATAAGAAATATAATTTTATTAATATTGTATCTATTACATGATTCAAATAACAATTATTTACAAATGTTGGCGTAAGCTTCTATTACATTTTGCGTTCTGCTCCGTTTTCCCATGCAACCCGCCATCACCTTCCTGATCAGAGACGACTTTCGCGAGCCTCCCTTCTCCCAAGCTCGCCCGACCGGAACTAATAGAGAATTTTCCACCCTTGTTTGTCTTCCCGACAACGCCACTAGATGAATGAATGGATACGGGAGACTTGGGTGGTGGTCGGCGACATCAAAGCCCCCTCTATTGACACCCACCAAAACTAACCCTACCATCTAATTGGCTATCACGGAGGAAATTATTCCACAAAATTACTACAAAGTTTTTTTTTTTTTTTTTTGG
>CABFVZ010002926.1:1123-38288 GCA_902151445.1 Timema monikensis | reverse complement strand
TTTTTTTTTTTTTTGTGGCTTTTAACCCAAAACTAATGTCAATATGCTTCTAGTTGCTGTCCATACGCAACGGTATTTTTAGGAGACGTAATAGCTTTACACGCTTCTGTAACTTTAATAATTGATTTTTCCTTTCAAAAATAACCTATTTCGATTACTAGTTGTTTATTATTATAGGTCAAGGCATGATTCAAACACCTTTAAATAATTACAGATGAAAACATACAGCTGTGAGTTTGTTCTGTTTTAATATTTTTTTAAGGTTTATAACCCAATGACGTTTTTTTTTTCAGACTAACTGATGGAATACCTTCATCTCCTAGCTCTGAAGAAATTTAATCCATGCAATGTAGAAAGATTAATCAGTCTTGACAAGAGAGTGAAACCTTTACTAAACATTTTAAATAAAATGATCATCCTTTATGAAACGTGTTTTAAAACACACACACACACACACACTCACACATGCAAAATTTTACTCTAGTGATAACGCATTCCCTTTTAAAAGGCTATTTTCTTTATGAAATTGGATCTAATTTTAAAGTAGGGAAAATCCAAGTTAGGTTGAGTAATTATATAATTCTTATTATTCAGAATTTAGCTCATTGAGAAGATTTAATAATAAAACGTAATTGGTTCATTTCTATATGTTGTAGGTCTATCAAATTATTATAGTGATATATGTTTTAATTATGGCTCAGAGCATTATATTTTTATTTGGATATTGGTACGATAGCTATTTGGCCTTTTTGTCATTTTTTTTTTCATTGAATGTAATATTTTAATACTAATTAAAAACTAGATGGTATATTTTTCTTTACCAATCATATTGCTCCATGTCACATATTAAAAACACTCTTGTAGATCACGGACTTAACAGCGTTGAATTATATATTTTTATTATTCCAATATGGAAGTGATGCATAATTTATAGGAAAAGCATCCACATATGAATGAAAGAATAGCGAGAAACAATATTTAGGAAAAAAACATCCTTAATTAGCCAAGCCAGAATTCTAATCTCGACCTCCACGCTACCGAGAAGCAAGACTAAATACAATTAAAATTGTAACCACGTGCTCATCTACACGATTATAATCATTTTGGGCTGGGCTTATTGTCAAGCATAACGTGGCATAGCTAATATAAGCCTAAATAGTGTATAGCGTATAGTGCACATTATTCATAAGAAAAATATATCGCTTTTTAATGAAACAAAGTGTATAAAGTTTGACTTAAATCAATTGTATCTTATTCATATAATGGTCTAAACCTCTTTTCACGACCATATTGTATTTTTATATCCATTACTGTTTCCAGCATGTGGTCCGGGTGCAGTTTTTATTCAAGCCAAATATTTTCCACTACCGGCTTGCTAGGCTTGTCATAGCTTCATATGCCTTATAATCTATACCTTAAGACTAGGACAAGTACACCATCTAGTCCCCGACCGTTAATTCATCACTGTGGAACAGTAAACCCATGGTTCACCAATGATAAATATTCGGCCATGCTAGGAATCGAGCCCGGGACCCTTAACTCAATAGACAGACACACTTCCAAATTAGCTAAGGTGTCAAATCTTCTCACTAATAGATAATGTCTTTAAATATAATTCAATAAAGGGCTCATTCGAAAAAAACCTTAGTTAAACTATCTTTTGAAACTTGAATTTTACTAAATTTATGGTTTGTCTGTACCATTAAATCAAACTCCACTTTTGTATGATTCCGATTTTTTAATGTCAATAGTATTATCGTAAATCTACTTCTCAATAACATAGTGAACACAGTAATATTTTTCCTTCATTTTAAATCATATAGACACTCATATAGTATTGATTCCAAAACAAAGAAAATTCGTGAATGTCACAAGGTATTTCAAACATGAATATGAATTTGTTATATTCTCTCCTCTATTTCTTATGGACTGATCCGTCTCAAGATCAATGATTATTATATACTAAGCTCCATGCAAAATATATAAAAAGTTAAACTTTTACGTACTGTGTGCTATATATAATATTCGCTATTAGCTATGCGTTATGCATGAATATAAACCCAGCCTTAGAAAAGTGTTTTATTGAGAAGGTTGCTTCTGAAGTCTACACTTTAACAAGAAAAGTATTAAAGTTGTAAAATGTATTATTTCTGTGTGTAAGCTCAACATGGAATACAGGAAATGCACCCGCATTGGCGGGAAGAGAATATGGGGTGAAATCCTAAGACTATCATTCTTTAAATGTACTTCTATTGCACCCATCCTGTATTCGATTCCCTGCTTCTACACCATTGTCTTGTATGATATTAATAAATTACTAATTAGGGTACACAGTATTGAGATACTTGATCTTTTGTGTAGGCCTACTTAGTATTTAAATATAAATTAGAACGTTTTATTATTTTTTTAAATTGGGTGTAGATTTTGAAGGCATTAATATAGTTGAGTATATGTATTTTGCAGATATTTGTTATCGTTTAAGATTATCTAAGTGAATGTTATGAATGGCTATATTTTCTATAGTCTCTTAGGTGTTGCAAATATTCATGCCATAGCAATTTTATTAAATTCCTCATTTATAAATTTTTAATAATAAAACATGTAAATATTGAATATTGAGTCTGAAATGAAGGAGATAGATCATTGTTGTACTAACATTTCTCCTAAGAGGTTTAAGGAAAAACAACACACACTTTTAGAGACTTACTTATATTTAATTTCTCTTTGGCATTGGATAATTATTGCGTTAAAACTTAAGTAGTGTCTCTTTACAACTAAAGCGCAAAGAATGGTATTAATATGTTTGCCAATATCTCAGAAACTGTTGGTTTTATAAGGATATATTTCATATAAAAGTTTTTTATTTTTATTAGTACTACAATTTTGCAATAATAAGTTATTTATCATTGCAAATAGTTGCGGAGATACGGAAGTTTCTGCTTCTGTAAGGTACTCTAAAAGTCATTTTCATGGGAAAATGGAAACAGAACAGCCAGTTTATTTATAATATTAATCAACGCATAGTTACGAATTTTAATCAAAATTGTTTGAGCCAATTTTGAGAAAATCAATCTTTTTTTCTTTTCGCCCTTTATTAAACTAATCTTAATTTTAAGTTTAACCAGACACACAGACAGACGGCATTGCAAAGATCACATTTTAGGGTTTGGGGGGTCATGAGACGTTCACATCTATCAACATTTCAGGTTAGATTTTTTTATGGGGTCACAATACTTTAACTTTTGTGTTAGAAAAGTTAAATGTTATATATATTTCTGTATAACTTGAAAGTTATTGGTTTTATAAAAGTATGTTTCAAATAAAATATTTTTATTATAAATATACCTACATATTTATAATGATAAGTAATCTCTTATCTCAAATATTTTAGGAGATATTATAAAAAATTATAATTTACACATCATACCGGAGCTCTTGAAGTCATTTTTCAGAAATATTGAGAGTAGCCATTTTGTTTGGAATATTTACAAATATTTATAAACGAAATTAATCAAAATCATTAGAGCCTATTTTGAGAAAATCGACTTTTTCTATTTTTTCCCTTTAGTAAACTACCCTTAATTTTAGAGTTAGATATCCAATTCCAAAACCCCTAGGGGCAACCCAATGAAAACCCTAGATACCAAGTTTTATCCAGATCGGTAAAATAGTTTAGGCTCTAGTTAGAAGTACAGACAGACGGAAATTCAAAAACAACTTTTTCGGATTCGGGGGATCATTAAACGTCGAAATTCATCAAAATCTCCAGTTAGATTTTGTTGACGATCACAATACTTTCACTACCTGAAAGATAACGAGAAAGTAAAAATGAAAAGCGTTAACAATAAACAAGTATGGCTATCCCAAGGTATTTTAAACATTAACAGAATGCAATTTACATCTGCAGGGTATGGACGGGCGATTTAATTGGCTAGAGCTTCTTCTCAAATTATCATTGGAAAATGCAAGGGTTGTCTCAATTAAAGTCCATACATAGCACGTAAAGACTTTAAAGTTAAACCAACCTTATAAACTTAGCTCTATTTACTTTTCACTATTAATCGATTAGGAACGTCATCATTCTAAACAATATATTGCAAATTCCTGCACATTATTTGCTGTTAGTTATGCGTTATGCATTGAATACGATCCCAGCCTAAGAGTATATATTTCTGATAAACCCACACCAGTGGGCTCATCTAAACTTTATTGCTAATAATGGTGAGGTTGGGGTTTGTACTCCTGTCGTTTTTCTTAATGGTTTCACAAATAACTACCATAAAAGTGCGTGTACATCCATCAGACAATTATAAAAACAATCCCAATTTAGTTTATTCATATTTACATTTCCCCCTCCCCGGATCCACATCATTCTACTCGCATGGGATACCCACAAATGAGGTTATGGATGAGGATGGTAAAATGTATAGTATATATAACCGCATGTGTGGGAAAGCAGAGTCGTAAACAATTTAGGAAAATCCAGCTGAATATACCTGGTCTGGATTAAAGCCTCAACCTTTTGGTCACAGGCGATCCAGTATATTGTGAGCGTGATGCCTTAGGACCCGTGGCCACCATGTTAAACGTATTAACCACTAATTAATATCCTGATTTATAAATCAAATACAACTAATAATCTACTTAAAACTAGAGAGCGAGGTGGCTCGTGGATTGTTTCCAGGGCTAGTCTCACTTGATGGGACTGTAGTCACTGTACTGATAAATTATTCCTTCACCCTTAAAATCCATTCATCCATTTAACAACAACCCCCATTATCTCCCACACACAATAATGTAAGGAATGAATACGTGTACATTTACTTCAAAGAGCAATTTTGATACATAATGGGAAGGAACAATTTACTAATATAGTCCCGTCAAGCAGACCTTACACTGTTAATGGCTCACGAACCATTCTTGAACTATAATCTACTATAACAAGCCTATGAGCTTCCCAACCACTATTCCGCTATGACAAGTGAGGGGAAACTAGCAGGGGGGAAAAAAGCAGCCCCTTATAAATTCTCTCATTAAATTAATCTCAACTCCTCTGACTAACCTAAAAGCAGGCTCGCCGACTAAAGCTGAACTCTTTCGTCAAAATAAATGGACGGTATTAACAATGGTCTTATTTTAATCAAGGACC
Source organism: Timema monikensis (assembly GCA_902151445.1). Lineage (NCBI taxonomy): Eukaryota > Metazoa > Arthropoda > Insecta > Phasmatodea > Timematidae > Timema > Timema monikensis. The sequence continues at coordinate 33,139 of CABFVZ010002926.1, read as the reverse complement.
CACAACAAGCGCGTTGATTGGTAGTTTGTCCAATGGACTTGTTACAAGCTTGGCTTTTGATTGGTTTTCGATCTAGCCCATGGGCTGCTTCTAATGTAAACAGCCACTCCCAACCTGACCTCCTACCTGTTTGAAGCTCTAGTACGAGATGTTTCCACCAGGGGAAATATTGGTGCCACAGACCAGCAGCCCACTAAGATGGGATCACAGTTTATTGAAATGAAATGAACAGTTTCTACCATGAATATTTTCCCACCGATTAGTCTATTTTTTACTAAGAATAAATGTAGCCCCACTATTATTGTTTTATAAGGAAGTTTTATCTAGAAAATAGCTTAAAAATACTGAATATGTTTTGTATAATTTTGTTTTATATCCTGTAAGACACTTTTATATGACAATAGCACAACTTTCTAATTAGTATACTGAGTTCCTCTTTCGTCATATCCAGAAAATATATCATTGGCAAAAATTGAGGCTTCCCCTTTCTGAGTAAGGAATTAACTTTCTGTAGATTGGGTGAAGTCTAAAGCTGAGTTAATTCTCAAGTCGTGTGTTAATTTAATACATTGGTACCTCAGTAGTGCCCTCTCTATCTTGTCCTGAGCTTGCTCTTCCTTTTATATTCTTCTTACTCTCTCATTTCTCATACTGTCAGATTTTGTCACACCACTCCTGCTTCTCAGAAATCTCATTTCTCTCGCCTCCATTCTGTTTATATCATGTTCCTTTACTATCCAAGTTTCTGCAGCGTACGTCAATGTTGGTAGGTAACGAGCATTGTAGATCACTCCTCTGCACTTGTCTGGCTTTTCCCTGCTCAAAATTAAGGTATGGCTACATGGAGCCAGCCCGAACCGCATTTTCTAACCATATTTATATTCTTTATAGACTGAGTTATATTTCAAAATAAGTTTGTATTTTTATTTTTACATACATAGGTTTTCACCTATTTTTATAAAATTAGGTTAGCTATTAATTACGAAGAATAAAGTTTTAAGTCAGCTAGTAATTAAGAAGAATGTTTGTTGTTCAATAAGTTGCTGTACATAATATTGTTTATCTTGTACTTAATGATGGAAACAATGACACACATGCAACGGCTGGGAAAGAAATGCCTAGGTTTTACAAGTGCTGACACAGTGTTTAGGGGTTAGCATGAAAACCAAGTTTGGAAGCTCTCGAAAATTTATTTCCTGTGGTAGGTGATTTCACGGTCCGTACCGCACCGCAAAAGTGCGGAGCAATGCTCTCTCTACGCGCCAATGCGGTGCGGTGCGATGCGGTTTCGTGTAGCTGGTCCTTTAGGCTTCTCACACTTTTGCGGCTATATTTTCTCTAAATTCTACCATGCTTAAATGTGTATATCCTGTACGGTTAATAATAAGTGGGGGGGAAAGCAGTTAACGAGCTATGTATCATGATTGTGTTTTGGTAACTTAAGCTATTCATTTGCTAACCGCATCGGTGGTCAAAATGGTATGAGGCATTAATCTCTTAATAGTCTGGATTGCCGATGATGGAGTGATCAGGACTCGAATCCTAATTCGGTTTACTGATAGTAATCTTCCCTAAATAGTTTCCCTACATGTGAATCCGGGTACATTTTATCTAAGCTCTAACTTGCTTAGTACTACCACATTATAAATAAGCATGAAAGTATGGATTAGAAATGAATACAAGGATAGTCTGAACAAGTTATAAGTAGTACAGTAGCCCCGTGGCTTCTTTGGTGCTGACTGACAGCTAACAGCTGACTTCTGACAGTCAACATTTAGGTATATACCCAAATTTTGACCGTCAGAAGTGGCAGCTGCTAAACACATGTTTTTTTTAGATCATATGGTTTGGCGTAGGGATACATAATTTGGTCTGGTAGCTTTTCAAAGCTGTCATCTGTCAGTCAGCACCAAAGAAGCTATGGGGCTACTGTAGTTAATTTAATTTTAATTTAATAAAATAGGGATAGGTCTATAAAGATAGGGCTTTTATCATATTTGAGAAAGAATTCATCGCTCGTGTATCCATTTGAGGATCGAATATGTCTCTCAATTAAGATTCAAAGAGTATGAGAGCACGTTTAACCCTACTGGTTACCTATAGTGGAATCACGGTAATAAGGTATATTTGACAGTTAAAGAAGCTACTAAAACTAATCTTATTGAATGCATGAGTCAAGTAATGTAAACTACAAAAAATACTTTCGACAAACCTTATCAATGCCAAATTTAATAATAAAAGTGATAGGATTACTTTTGGTCAATAATATGAGCAAATAAACCCGACCCACTTCAATAGACGAGCGGTATAAAGCGTCACACTCGTGATGACGGGGAGATTGGGGTTCAAATTACAGCCAGGTTTACTGACGGTAGTTATTCTTAAATAGTTTTCCACTCTCCTTCCATGCAAATGCAAGTAGATGACCTCTAAAATGCTGCCTTCCTTTTACATGCCGTATTAGAAAAATTATCATGTATTTATGCTTACAATATAAACTGAGCAGCGATAAATAATTTTTAAAAAATAACCTGTTTCATCCGTATTGTTGGGCACGGGGACCAAACGCCCACTAGTAGACATACAATTATAAAGACGGTTTAAGTTAGTTAATTAATTATTTTAAGATTTAAGCTCTTGAAGACTTTGAGATACAAGTTTAGAAATGTGGGGGAGCGCTGAAGAAATTAGATTGAATGTGACTGGTTTAAATCACTGATAGCCAAATTTGGATTTAATTTAGATGAATTCAATAAAAGGAAAACGTTAAAAAAAAGTTCATGTCACCGATACCAAGTTCTAAATTTAAGTTGCATGAATTAAATTAAATAAAACAAAAGTCACGGCTAAGAAATAAGGCAGATCATTCATTCATCGTCGTTACTTGACGAGGTAATGTAAAATGGTGGAATAAAGGTGCCGGAGGTGGGCTGGAGTAATATCTCAAAACTTACTTCCTCCTCTCACTTCTAACGCCAATCAATCCGGTAATAAAGCCTCTCATATTGTTCTCTTGCATAAGAGGGCATAGCGTGATAACAGCGCATTATTTCATAGTTGGTGAGGGGGGAAAAAAACCTTTCTCGATGCAGAGAATATAGTTCCGACAAGACCGCACACAGGCCTAATGATTTGTCTCTCGTGTGTGATAAATATTATTGACCAAGCATCGGAAATATTATGATCGCGTTAGGTCCATTGCTTTTACTTACAATAGACTTACAAGGCTGTTTACAGACTTTAGATGTTCCATTCATTTTATGGCGGACTTTGTTTTTTTACATGCTTATATGTTCCATTCATTTTATGATAGAATAAATTGTTTACAAACTTGGATGGTCCGTCATTTTATGACGGACTAGGTATTTTACAGACTTAGCTATTTCATTCATTTTATGATAGAATGGGTTGTTTACAGACTTAGCTGTTTCATTCATTTTATGAAAGAGTAGGTTGTTTACAGATTTAGTTGAGTCATTCATTTATGGTGAACTAGGTTTTTCACAGATTAGATGTTCCATACATTTTATAATAAAGTAAGTTGTTAACAGACTTAATTGAGCCATTTATATCATAATATATTAGGTTGTTTACAAACGTATTTGAGTCATTTATATTATAGTAGACTAGTTTGTTCACAGATTTAGTTAAGCCATTTATATAAGACTATAGTAGGCCTAGACTAAGTGGTTCATAGACTTAGATGCTATTCCTTCTATTGTTTTTAAATTATTTGATACATTTTGTTTTTGAGTGTTTATTGGGATTAACATGGTGATATGTTTGTATTTCTAAGGAAAATTAACTTTTTATGGTGGTAATTTAAGGAAAACCTATTTTTGAACATTTAGTTCCAAGCTACAATACACTATGTTAAAAATTTAGTATGACTGTATCGTACCATTTATTTTACTTTCTCACCTAAATAAAGTATTGTAATCGCGAATTTTTTACTTCGAGATTAAGATGAATATTTTTGTTTCATAAGCTTTTGACCCCCAAAAATGAACTTGACCATGTTGTTTATCCTCATATTTGTCTGTATGCCTGGCTTGTCTGTCCCTGGCCGAAGATCTGAATTGGTCAAGTGGATTTTATTCAAATTTTTTACTTTGATTTTAAATAGCTATGCCTCACTACATTTTTTTAATTCCAAACTCAGCCCTTAAATTAAAGGTAGTTTACAGATGAATGATTTTTAATCCCAAATAAAAAAATTGGGAATAACGATTTTGTTTAAAATGTAGACTATACCTGGCAAGTGTTTTACATTAGAATAAAACTGTGTATTTACAATTTACATACTTCTTTAACGGGAAAAATCTCGTTTAAAGGTAGTTTACTGATTATAGCTTTTTTTTAAATGACTCAAATGATTTTGTTCAAAATGGGTATTTGGTAAGTTCTTCATGACAAATAAAAATATTTATTCATATTTACAAATAAAAAATAGTTTGAGAGTAGTTGTTGGTAAATAATTGATTTTTAAAAATTTGAAATGTGTTAAAAATATTTTAACAATTTAGTTTAAAATATATACATTAAGAGTGTTTATTGTGAATAACAATATGATACTGTGCTTGTTTTTCTGGGGAAAACTAGCTTAAGGATAGTTTACTTAAAAAATGTCTTTGAAAATTTTGGTTCCAAGTTATAAAACAATTTATGAGAAAGTTTGTGCAATTGTATCGTAACATTAATTTTATAGCATCCCATTATATGCAGGAATTTGTGGTGTAGTTGGCCCCAATCTAGAACTCTCGAAGCCAGTAGTGGGTCTCTTTTAAGGGCACCACCTACTCGAAGGGAAATATTCATCTCCTGTTGGGTTTCTAATCGAACGACACTTTTGAAGATTAGAAAAACCATTAAAGCAATCCACATTTTCTCTTGTAACCCGGGTTCAATATGACTATTTGTCTGAATATGGCTTTTTTTAAGCTATTTACTTTATCTCATAACAGCGACATTTCACGTTAAACAGCGTTAAAGTTGAGCTAATCTCACAATTTTTTTAAGTTAAAAAACTTAAAATGCAAGGTATATTATCCATTAATTAGCTACATGATCCTATTCTTCAACACAATTGTGTAGTGAAATTATTTTGGATTAACAGACCCCTTCTTAAATAACACGTGATTTCTGGAAGTCTGACAAAGTTTTTAGGCGCTCTGGTAGATGGCCTGCTAGACACAATTCAGCCATGGGGATGGACTTAAAATGATAAAAAAAGTTATATTTAGAAACAGTATTCAGTGACTTTACTTAACTAAAAGGCCTGAGTTGGGGAATGAGGGTTATGTGAACCATTTAACTAATTCCAATAATTGCAAATTATTACCTCTAAACGCCTGTTCATGTTACAAAATACATCAGATTTCCCTTTGCTTCATTTATTATCTTAATTATTCATACGTTAGAGGAAGTTGGGTTCAATTATATAAGCAGCTCTCTGATCACGAAAGGCAATTATATTCTATTAAACCGCCACTAACTCTACATGCTCCATTATTAAATATTATGCTCATGAATGTTCACATCACAAATTAAATGTAGTTTTCTTGAAGCCATTGTTTCAAAGTGCGAAGCCAAACCATCATCCCTTGGGTAAAAAAAAAATCTACCCAGTATTTGTAAGGTAACATCCAGATCTAATACTCTTTTTTTAAGCTTTACTTCCTGTCTGTTTGAAAAATCTGTTAAAGTGGTGTCGGTCTTCTTTGATGTCTACCCCTCCCCCTCCTTCCCTGAGTCGATTGAAGCCACCCACCGCGCGGCGCTGCCTTTTGGCGCATTGTTAACACTGAATGGGATGCGTTCCATTGCTTTAGTAACGCTTGACCTGNGGGAGACTGGGCATACCTCTTCTCTTTGGCTTGTCTCCTGGTATGACCATCTTTTGCGTCTATTTTTTGGACATCACCTCTTTGTACTAATTAATTATGCTAGTAGTGAGTGAGAAGGTTAGATTTAGAGGGAGTGAGTGACCTGAATTTGCATGAAAAAACCTCATTACACCCAACCGAGATTTGAACCCCAATCTCCCTGCCATCGGCAATCTTCTAATGCAAGATAGAGAGCGTTTAAACCATGCGGCCGGCCAATGAAATGAGTAGTTTAGTTTATAGTCGAAAAATAAAATATCCTCCCCTCCCCCACCACTTGTTTTTAAACACGGTAATAATAATAATAATAATAATAATAATAATAATAATAATAATAATAATAATAATAATAATGTGGTCGAATAGTCAAAGGCGTCAGGCACTACCTCAATAGACTGTACTGTCAATGATGGGGGGGATATTGCAAGTTCGAATCTCGATCGGGTGTGCTGAGGGTGTTTTTCTCAATAGTTTTACACTCTCTCCTTCCAAGCAAATGCGGATAAACTTCCTGAAAATGCAACCTTCCTCATCCTCAACTCATTAGCAAGGTTGCACATATGCATATAACCCGAACGGTAACTAAGACCTGGTGCTAGAAAAAACCTTTAACATCCTGATCATCGTAGATTCCATGAAATGTGCTTGTAATTATTTTTTGTCACTACACTTCTTATTCGGTGTATGCTCCGAAGCATACCACTCATGTTAAGGATGTATAAAAATGCGTATTTAAAATAAATTCACCAAATAAATCTTAGAAATAGGACAAGGAAATAAGAGAGTTAATATCATTATTTTATGTGTTTCCACCCGCAGTGAACTCAATTGGGATTCGAACCAAGTCCTGACCACTAGGCTTGGAGCTAGATCCACATCTAGTTTACTGTAGCTTGTATATCTATAGACAACTCTTTGGTCTCTAGAGAATGTCAGTACATAGGCTAATTAACCAACAAATATAGGCCTAGGTTTCAAAATATGTTTAAAATGTTTACGTTCAAAGATCGGCATGATTAACTTCAATGAACATTGGTACTAAAATACCGGTTTTCACAAATATTTTAGATGATTAATGAGTTGTATCTTCCATATACTACTATAAAGGCACATGGTTGACTCACTCACTGAAATTAATGTTTATCCACTTACTGATGAGCCAGAAACATGAAATTTGGCAAACTTATAGCTTCTAGCCTGTGACCGACGGAAAAATTCCAAAAAGTTAAAAAAACAAACATTTTTAACCCCCCCCAAAAAATTAAAATGTCGGAGCAACTTTGAAGTCGGTGCGGACCTTTCTTTGAAGGTCTCTTGTGGCTAAACGGTAAGACCTATCAAAAAACTGCTCTAGAATTATATTAGTTTACATCCACTTGGATAGAAAACTCATTGGGGGTTTGGGAGCGTAACCCCCAACGAGCAAAGCGAGTTCCATTACATTACTTAACTTTGTCATCAAGAAATAATTTGAAAATTAAATTGCGATACACCTAATTGATATTAAATGCAAGCAACTCTTCTTGTGTAGGTAGGCATGATGCTGTCTTCCACTTATTTAATAAGAATTTATAACTTAATTAAATAACTTTGTATTACTTCCCAACATTCAACAGTATGTTAATCATATTTTTACTCCTGCAATTTAAATGTCAGCTAAGTTATACTAACGATGTGATATTAACGCAAAGCATCTCTCTTGGGGAACAGATATTATTATTATTACTATTATTATTAGCACCGTGTCTTACTACCCATTCGGGTTATACGCACTTACGCTATTGTGTAATGGTAGGGTGATTGTGAGATGAAATGGAGGACCTACAGTTTAACGTGGAATCCGAACCACGGTGGAGGCCTGGCATTCCCCACATTCACAAGATGTCTTGTCAGAGGTGAAGGAAGGGTTTGGTAATCAGATAAATTTTTGCCGGGACCGAGGATTGAACCCCGGCCGCCAGCACAGAAGTCTGACACCTTACCCCTAGACCACCAGGTCACCGAAAAGGGAACAAATAAAAAGACAATTCTTTCCCATCGTTTAATGATGTTGATTTACATGTAGATTAAAATTTTTAGGAAGATCCTTTAGGAAAATGAAACTTTTTTTTACTCAACATTTATAACATTCTAATATATTATTAGGGTTATGTAATTAGTAGGCCTACTATCAAAAGTGACGGCTTTAAATCACATGACTTGGCGTATGAATAGGTGAAAGCAAGTAACCAGTAACTTTTCAAGCTGTCAGATAATATTCTTCCTAATAAAATTTGACTGTACTGTACATCACTTCTTGATTAACCAAGTTGACCTCGGTGGCATTAGGGTAAAGTAGTTCGGCTCATGACCTGATGTTTGTGAGTTCAAACTCAGTCGATGTCGACGTATTTTTCTTGAGCGATAAGAATCCGTAGCACAACTTTCTTGGGAGGGAAAGTAAAGCCATCAGTCCAATGTTGATTGTGGCATGTAAAAGAACCCTAGAAGGTATGTGAAAACATCTTTCCCGGAGAAATTGGCAGGCCTTCTCTCTCTTGCTCATAGAAATTATTATGTGAAGAAAGTGCACGTTAAAAGCCAAAAATAAATGAAAATAAATTAAAAATAGATTAATTAACCAAGGATAACTATAATAATATGTTAATTGAAAAGTGTAAGTCAGTGAAGCGCACTAACGTTGAAAGCCTACTAGCTTTAAATGAGCAGCTCATTTCACTTAATTTGTACTTCAGTTCTTGACCACTTTAACAAAAATATTCACGTCAGTGTGCATGTGGTCTGTGGACAAAGATGTCAGTTTCATCTGGCTTTTTTGCTGGTGATGGGTAGGTTGGGATTTGAATCTGGATATTTTACCCAAACTATTTCCCACACTCCCTTCATGCATATATGTGTACTGTACCTTCCTCATCAACGACATGATTGTAAATATACAGGTAGCAAGACGCAGTGCAAATAGAGAATAAATTAAATATTACTAATATAGGCTATACACTTTAGATTTCAAACCAGTTCTGAGAGCTGAGTTCTGAAAGTTGATAAAATATTCATTCGAAGGTTTATTTTGTTTCGTGCTGGGTATTACACAATGTGACACCGTTTTCTGTATTTTGCTCTTTTCCAAAACTTAGAAGCCGTGGGTATTTTTTTATTTTTAAATGGTAGCCATAATAACGATTGCACGACATTTTGATGTACTTTTGGGGATCACCAGTTGTCATAGTTACATACATAAAACCAATGACAAATGGCTTAGGCATCGTGTCACCACTACCTGTACAACTTGGACTGAGGGCAAAATCGGCACAAGGGATAATATAAACTACAGGATCTATGATAAAGCTGATATACTATTAGTTATGGGTAACAATCCTTCTGCTAAGGTGGGATTAAAGTAAATAGGATACTTGCAGTTTTGCAGTTTGTATAAGAATTTTTTCTGAACAGAATACATAAAATATTGCTTTTGTAGAAGGCTTAGTTTAATTTTATACATAGGCTAAGGTGCCAAGGTGTCGATACTGTATTGAATCAGTGTGCCAACAGGAAAACATAATTTCGTAAAACTATTAAACCACAATTAAAACTTAACTTGTATTTATAGACTAAAATTATACAAATGATATCTCAAATTCTAAAAATTGCATACGAAAAACCAACACCATATTTACTATTATATCTTATTTTTCTCCCTTACAAATTATGTCACCACATATTAACACCTTCTTTAATTCCTGTAAGTTTTAATTTTAATTTATTTTCAAAGTGATTCTAATGTCGTTTATAACGTTGTTGATCTAAGGTCGAGTGAGAGTTTTTTTAGACCTAGGTGTGTGTGAGGCCGCGGAAAGCCTGTCAATAAATCTTACACCAGTAATAATACTCATCATAACTAACGTGACATACGATACTACCGTCGAACACGTCAGTAGACAATCCGCACTTGGGAGAAATGTTAACTAACCAAGAGTTCGCGAGCCACTACATACCCGGGCGTGTTTAAGATTATTTTCTGCCAGTATTTAACAAATTAGGGGCATTACATAGGCATAACTTATTTTTATAAATAATATTAATAATTGTTAAATATTACACGCACCATTCTGTACGATTCCAAAAGCGCTCGTCTTATCTGATTTGATCTGCCGGGGTGACGAGTATGTTGAAATTTGAGACCTGGATGAGTATACTTAGATATATTTTTTAAATGTTTCTTTATCTTCCCCGTAAATTCGGGAATATTTACTTTAAATGCTATCCTACTTATCTTTGCCCCATTTTGTGTAAATATTTGGATAGAACAGGCTTTGTGGTGCATAATAATAATGGCTTATCTGGGCTGCATCAATCTGTCGCTCAATTTGCGGAGAAACTAGCCATTGCTTATGTGCCGTTCCCCAGAAGATGCTTGAATGTACTAATCGTACATCCTTTTCATGGAAGCTCTCTCCTTGTACCGATGAGGTGATAGGATGATAATAATAAATATGATGGGGTGGAACTAATGAAGATATTAACCTATTTTAAGGCTAATAAATTCAACCCTGATAACCATGGTAAAAATTCTTATTTTAAATAAAAATCCCGTGGGCTAGGATGTAAAATATAATTTCCATAAAGCCTGACAGAATCAAGATCTGACCTTCCAAATCTGTCTTGTGTTCAAACCTTTTGATTTTAGTAATCAAAAAAGAGGGTAAAATACTGATTGTAGTTTAGTTTGCTATTAACCTCACAAAATATACTCTTATATTAGTATTTAGTTCACTGAGTTAAACGCTCATATTTTATCGTCAGACTTTTGAATTCACAATCCTACTTTGTTATCGAACGCTGTTAATAATGATTTATATAATATATATTGTGGTTAACGTGTAAGTTTCCTAGTCCCGACCACACACCGCTGTAAAACCTTAGCTGACAAGTTTACTGGTTAACCAGGAGAATAATCTAGTGACGTCGAGAAAATACGGGGAGCATTGATTGGTAGTCGAATTTTATAACGCACTTTCGAGTTTGAACGAATTTGTTAAAAATGTGGTACTTTTTTCCTATAAAAATAAATTGTTTCATATATTTTGTTAGGACCTGTTGAGATTTCAGTGTCAGAGTTGTAAATACTTCCCGAAGTTGTGTTTTACTTAATGATTGGAGCTACAAATAAAGGCCTAATACAAAGCATTTTGCTAAACTGAACGTATTTCCCGTGTATTTATAGGCCAGTTTAGATGCGGCAGAAGGGAGCGCGAGTAATTCTACAGTTTATAAAGCATTAATTTTTTTTGGCAGAAATAAATAAAATATTTCTCCAGTATCAACATAGAGCTTAGTTTTCTGCACATGCTAATATCAACAGATCTTGAATATCTGTTAAGAGTGTCCTGAAATTTTGTCAAAACTTTTTAAATAAAGAGAAAATGTTTTAACAAAATTCCAGGACACCCTTGGCAGATATTCATCAAGATCTGTTGATATTAGCATGTGCATAAAACTAAACTCTATGTTGCTAATGGAGAAATATTTTATTTATTTTTGCCAAAATATTGCAATTCGGTAAAAACTGTAAAAATATTTGCGCTCCCTTCTGCCACACCTTAAGCTGAATTTAATAACAAGTTTGGTATTATTGTGAGCTATTTGCATTTTGCTGGCTTTACTCAGGCAGTGACAGAAGTTTGATTTTTTTTTCATCCTTGCTTCGCATATTAATTCCTCTGTGGGATATCCAAATATTTTCATTATATGGGTATGTGTTTGAAATATAAGGTTTTATGAATGTGTACCAACAATTTTGTGAAGGGTAACAACTTCGGAAGAACTACCTCAATACAACTGACCTTGAATTGAACTCCGATTTCCCCATCACCGGCAAACAATATAATATGAGTTTGATACCATTGTCTGTGTGCCAATCGGTATTGGTCTCAGATTTAAAATGTCTGCGAATCCTAGCTTGGCGGCTGACATAGACGTTTTGGGTGACTCAACCCACCCCCATCCCCCAAACCAAGTGGTAATATACTGGCGTAATTTGCACAGTCGTTTAGACAGAATATTGTATGTACTGAACTTACATCCACCAGAACCTCCGTGCTACAGTATAATTAATATTTGTTTACTTTTCTCCACGTTTGGGTACGCTAATGGAATAGGGATGAGGAAAGTCAAATTTAGATCACAATGTGTAGTCACATTTGCGTTGATAAAGAGAGGGACAGTGGGAAACCATTTAGAAAAATAACCCTCAGGATACCCAATTGGTATTTAAACCACGATCTCCCAGTCATCATCAATTCAGTCTAACACGAGAATGAATCGTTGGACCATGCGACCAACGATTCGGGTCAGTGCGTGTCGATTCCTATTTTTCATATTAAGAAAGCATCGTATTGGTGAAGAGGTCGCGCTTATTCCTCTATGTCCTGGCCCTAAATATGTGTTTATCTCCAACGTGTGACAGTTTGTTTGCCATACAAAGTGTGTATAACGTGTTGGTCCGAGTTAGCTCGTCGCAAGTATAACGAGCACTCCTGGGGTTAAAGGGAACAGTGGCGGTTGTTTGATGATGTCCCGGAAGCCGGTGATGATGACATAATTCCCTTTCCTCCCCTCCTGAAGCACCTGGTACTAATTACCGAGCCAATGGGCTTAAAGGACTCGCCGACAAGACGACACATCAGACAGACGTCCTCACCCTTCAGCACCCCTTCCTCTACGAGCCAGCCGTCTGCACCCCTAGCGCCGGCAAACCTGCGGGACCGTGACGGTATGAAGGGTGAAGAGGGGTGGGCGGGGGGGTAGAAGAACACTAGATGTAAACATGGTGAACAATATCAACATGTGTTTTCTTATTAGTTTCTACATGCAGTATTGTCACGTGTTTCTTGTTTTATACTAGGCCATTTTACACATCTGATCCATATTGGGGGTTTAATTCAGCTGGCAATATAGTTATTTACACATTATTAATCTCCTCTATTTTAAAAAAAGAGGGATTGTAATATATTTTTATTCCATGTTTTTAACATACAAATGAAAGGAATCTGATCCAAAATAGCTATTATATTCCAATGAGCAAATAATCATATCTGACTCCAAATACAGCCTCTATAGGTGAATCTCCATATTGAATATAACAGTTTAAAAGATGTAAACGTGAACGTTTTCTGTAAAATAAAAACACACCATACTGTGGGTTTATTAGGATAAGAACCTCCTATAAAAATTATAGCTGAGAGTAAAATAAAATAATAAGGGAATATGTTCAATTGCCTTGGTTTACATGCATCATTTGAGGGTGAAAACGATGCTCAGTCCAAAATTATGAACAAGTTTTAAAATAGTCTAGTGTTAGTAAATATTTTTTCTTAATTCAAACCAAGGACAGGATTTACCATGAGTATTGTAGGAGCTTGAAACAAGTGTAGTATAGGCTATTGAGTTTATTGTCAGTTAGGTCGAAATAAGTACAGTTGCCAAAAATTTGTGTTTCACAATATATTTATTAAAATTAAAAATCAAGAATGTTGATACAAATAAAATGGTTTTATTTTATAAATTGTTTAAGCTACCATGTCAATTCAAATCCCTACACTATTTTTGGCCGACCCTGTACAAAGAGCAACCAGATTGAATGTACACAACACTTTGGCAATCCCAGCACTAATAATATATGACAACGAGATCTGGACTCATGGAAAAGTCACGGACAAATCAAATACGGCAGAAATGATTTTGTGAAGGAAAACAACGATATTTACATTGATGAATCATAAAAGATATTGAAGAAATAATATAATAACTTCATGCTACACCACTTTTAGAATAAATACAAAGTTACAAAACCAAAGGAATACTACACGTCTCAAGAATGGATGACTCATGTTATATTCAGATAGAAACCGAAACAGATCAATAAGGTATAGATTCGGAGAGGATTATGGTATTAGTATGATGTTTTTAGCAATATTACTTTACTATTTACTACAGGTCTTTTAATATTCACTTGGAAGGGTTGGCTTTTCTCAAATGATCTCAATTCTATTCCCGGACGGATGCATTAGAACAAGTGTTTTTTTTCTACTATTTAATTTTACTGTTTATATGACAGCTCTCTCTCAAGTTTAATCTATCGGCGTCTTTCATACTATATCCTTAAATGAGAAGTTAAACAGCAAGAAGATTAAGGATTTAACATAAGAGGTAAGGATTAGGAAGATGGATTAGGAAATGCACCTAAAATAGAGTAGAGAGAGGGTGGGAAAGCCAAATTCATAAATAAAATCTTTGAAACAACCCAAATTGCACCAATTGGCTCTTAATTTCTTAGTCCCTTAGGCTCTCAGTCCCCTGTAATCTAGCCTATTGTAAACATGATGTCATATATTCAATGAAACCACGGGACTCAATTAGTGTAGGGGCACGACGGTACTTGCATACTAGTCGTCACGATCAGGACTACAGATTGTCAAGAAACGGTAAGAGTGACTTAGGCTAGTTCACATGAGTCGAGTGCGAAGGCAAACTACTGGACAGCAAGATACTAGGATGTTATTTTTAGATTCCATCAGGTCTAATAATTCAAGGGGAAGTCCACACGTGTTTAGTACTTGGTTTAGTATCCGTTGCTAGCAGTCACAAAATGGATAGATTTTCTTTGAAAAGGGTAAATTTACGCCTCTATTGCTTGATGCTCATAGAGAGTGGAAATAAAATCAACACCCATTGCGAAGCTTTATTTTAGCACCACGTCTTACTACTCGTTCAGGATATACGCGTATATATTAATAACGCTAATGGTTATAGCAATATAGGGAATATAAAGGTTATACAAACAGTAAGTGTACTCACATTTGCGTGGAGAGTGAGTGAGAGGAAAACTATTTTGGAAAAACCACCCTAAGTATCCCTGACCGAGACTCTAACCTCGATCTCCCCGTCATTTTTAGTCTAGCCTACTGCAAGAATAGCGCGTTAGACCACTCGGCCACCGAAGAGGGCGATTGCAAAACTTATTGGGAAAAACAACACACAAACAAAACAGTACAAAGAACTAATACTTTCTTGAAGCTACATGATTCTCTAACCCTGGAACGACTATGTAGTCGACATTTAAAAATAATTTACTGCAGTAACTGTACCACCAAAAAAAACCAAGGCCCCAAGACTCCATGGCATGAGATACCAACCCAAACGGTAACACCAGGTTTATTTAGCTGCCCTTCAATAACAATTATATGATTCTCTATATACCAAAACCAAATACAAGATTATCTTAGTGGAATTTTAAATAAGTTTGAAATGGGTAGTGACTTTTGGCCCACCCTGTATCTTGGCCATACTTAAGAAAAGGAGGTGAATAATAAAAATAGTACCGGGACTGTATTTCAAGAATAAATAATTACTCCTATTCCGGATCCTTATATTTCTCAACAATTTTAAATAAAGCTGCTACATCGCTTGTATTTTGGTTTCTATAACGCACGCTAGATGAGGGGGAAACTATTTATATAAAACTACCTCAATACAAGCGACCGAGATTTGAACCCCCGTCATCAGCAGTCTAGTCTATTATTAGAGTGACGCTTTGGACCATTATACTACCGAAGCGGATAATATAAACTATTAAATATCTAAAGAACAACCAACATAAATCATCCAAGTTCCTCACTCTCTAAAATACTGGACTGGAAAGCATAAAAAGTGTTACGACCAAGTCGGTGTTGCTCGGCTGTAGTTTCGTAGTATGGCTACCCTCATATATTTATTTATGGGTGTCTGGGCTATCATCACTCTTAGCCCCGTTTGTGGGAAGATTAACCGGTACGCAAGTACCTTTCCCCAGAGGACTACTAATGAACTAATCGTACATTCTTTCCGAGAGGCTCTTTCCATACCCAGATGAGATGAAGTGAAGATGGTGATAGTGAATAGGCAGCACCCATTACGACCTAAATTTGGAAACTTATGACAATATTTATTGCTGAATTTGTGCCACAAGAATATTATCCTCGCATAATTTGTGCCCCTATAGTATTTGAGACTTGCTAGCAGCACCCATAACGGCACAAAATATGAAACCTATGCCAATATTTGGAGCTGAATGTGTTTCGCCAAAATAAAGTCCCGATAATATGAATGATGTTGATAGTAAATATGAGGGTGTGGAACCAGTATAAACTTTTATTCCATACCCTGATTTTGGTTGGAAGAAAAGTAGATAAAATTCAAACATATATATTTGCGATTAATATTGATAATATTTTACTTTATTATTTGTGTTATTCTATAGTAATTGATAATATCTATTAAAAGTGACAGATGTAGAGAACATGACTTGATGTATGAATATATTAGCATTGTTTTAGGAACTTTAGTATCTAAATTCTGTTCTTCCTACAAAAATCATACTATAGCTTGTCTAACTAACCAAACACTGGTGACCTTTGGGGTAATTCGCCTTTTGAGAAAAATACCCATGGTAACAGCCGGGAATCGAGCTCAAGATTCCTAGGTTGGTTGTCAAGACCCTCATATTATATAACAAGGCATTGTTGTGTTCCATTATTTTGATAACGATGGCCAGATTGCAGGTATTATCTTTGCAGCAGTAGCATTCTTAGGCAAACTTGGAAGGAATTCCCCCCCAAGCTTAAAAGGGGAAGTCCCGGATTTTTATTTTTAATTTCTGATGCTTCAAGAAGATATTTTGAGGTTTTTTTTAATGATAGTTATGGCTTTGGGTGACCTTCTGTTCTGTGATTTACATTATTGTGTTATTACTTATTATATACATATACTTATAAACTTTCGTTTGCTAGCTTTCACTGATACACACATCAAAACAAAAGCATCTGCTACAGTAAACCCCACAAAACTATTAAGCCCGTTACACGCGGCAAAACTTATTGTACAAAAAATTGTGGCAGAAATTTATTTGTCTACTTTAAGACCATTAGGGTTAATGATGAGAGTTTTAGCAATAGGGTATGATAAATTAACTTTTTTCATATTTTGAATTATGCTTTGTTTAAGGCTTTATTGTTTATATGTGCTGGTTCGTATATTCATAATATTAGAGATTGTCAAGATATTCGGTGTATGGGTAATTTATTTTAGCCAGTGACTGTTCACACGGCATTTATGATTGCATACAATATTTGAAAGAAAAAAAAAGATGGCGTTTTTTGCCCTTTTTATGGAAAAATAATGATTGGATGTTTTGGGAAATATTGATATTTAATGTAAATAATTTCTTAGTCATTCCTAAATATTATGAAAATAAAAAAAAATCTCATTTTTTAAACAGCTAAAAACCTTTATATTAGGGCTTTAACCTCCTTCAATTATAATTATTTGTTTGTTTACAAGCATTTAGCTTTTTTTTCTTACAATCACTCTATTTTAAAAAAAGTAACTGTCTACCAGACGAGGTTTTCGTGTTTACAACTCAAAAGTTACATAAGAAAAATGGCTGATAATGAAGCGTTCTATTTCCTGAAATTGTATACAGTAAGTTTTTCAAAGCAGATCTTGTACAAGTGTTGGTGTTCACACGACGCCATTTCAAGCTGTACCTTCTTGTACAACTTAATGTACAAGAAGTTGTGTCATATGTACCGGGCTTAAAGATGTGTAGGCATGGGGTCAATGCCTTGACAATATTAATTTCTCCTTTCATGCCATACCATCCCTATATATTTTTTGAAAGGGGAAGAAACTTGTAGTAACATCGGTTCTAGTCGTCACCTTTCGGGAAAGAGAAGTCGTAGCTCGGCTGCTTGCATTTTTACCTAACATCCACAGCTCTTCCCCTTCTCAACACTCTAAAATCTATGACGTCACAAATAAGAACTTCACTAGCTAGAGCAAGGAGATAAAAGTTGGACAAATACCGACTTTCAACCACCATTTATAGGGATTAGTGCACGTCTTGCATGCATGTTTTTTCCAAACCCACTGATGCTTAAATTACATTTAAATGATTACCAGGAGAATATTTTTGTAAGCATTAAATTAAATATTTACATATCTTCAATCAAAGGCAGCCGTGCTGTAGACCGGTAGACCTAATTATATTTTATATCTAATCTTTTAGAATATTCGATTAACAAAGTGTTTATTATCAGTGACTGATTATTGCTTAATCTTATGACAACATCATGATACAAACACTTAAACATCAATTGGCCGCCTTGTAAACGGCAATAAACATAATTTCAAAGTGAAAAAAATGTAAAACATTTCAGGACTATTTTTAATCCACCCCATGTCTTACTACCGGTTTGGGTTGTACACATTTTGTTTACGCTAGTGGATCAGGGAGGAGGAATTTATTATATAGGGGAAATGTACGTGAGCTTCACGGAGAGAGTGTGTAGATCCAACAAGGGGCGGGGGGGGGAGCACTCTCAGTACCCCCGATCGGCATTTGAGCCCCGACCTCCCATTCACCACCAAACCAGACTAAATGAGCCTAATATTCTAATATTTAGTCCAAGGGTTCACTCATTCAGAAGTGTGAATTAATATGTTCATCTGCTTATTCTATCAAATTGGAGACGTTTTGATAGAGGTATTCTCAAAGTAGTAATTGTTTGTGAAAGTTATTCTTTTTTCAAAAGTATTTTAAAGAGTCAATCGTTTTGAAAAAGTATTCCTCTGTTAATATTATTTTTAATGTACAAATCTTTTAAAAAGTTACTCCCCTCTTGTAATTATTTGAAAATGGCAAGCGTATCCAAATGACATTCCTCTCTCACAAGTGTTTCAAAGCAGCAAATGTTTGTAAAATGTATTCCTCTCTTTAAAGTATTTCAAACAAACAAATATTTGTAAAATGTATTACTTTGTTAAGATTCTTTAAAAGTGTGCTGCTGTAGACCTACTGAATTCCACATAAAGTTCTACAAGAGAGAAACATGTGAAGCTAAATAAAAAGGTTGTCAAATGGATGTCAGTTGTTTTTTAAATGTTTTTGTTTTTAAGAAAGGGACTTCACACACATGATAATCAAGACGTGTTGGCATAAGAACTAAAGAAGCTTGGTGGGGTTTGTGATTGAAGAAGTTGCGCGCGCATCTTGGCTTTGAAGTAACTACCAACAAGTTGACAGCGACAAGATTCTCTTCTGTGTCGGGCAACGTTGCGCATCAAGAAGTTCACATAATAAGAGAAAGAGAGAGAGGGCAGGGAAATGAAGAAGACTTGTGTGGGGCAAATAGAGAGTAAGAAGCAAGGGATAAGAAGAATGTTAGAGAGAAGACAAACATAACGTGAAAATCTGTTTAAAATAGAGAAGAAGACAGCATAGAATAACGTCACTAACAAAATTAAATAGTTTGTTTTGTTATGTTAGGTTCGGTAACGGTAAGTATGTTTAAGTTAAAATAAGTTAGGTTGAGATTTAATAAGATTATTTTGGCTATACAGATCATGCAAATATATTATATTACGTGGGATATAAACGACTTAATACAAGTGAGGAGTAAATAAACCCGTATTTTCGACGAGAGGGAATGTTAAAATAACTCAGAGCACCAACAGAAATTCAATCCCAAACTTCCCTGTAAATGTTTATCAAGTGTAATGCTAGTTAACGAAATTACTCACCCATCAAGGATTTTTTTTCTTTCAATGAGTTTGGCCACTATGTATGAAACTATCGAGGATTGAAAAGTAGGATTCTGGAAGAAGAAACTTTGAGAAAATACACTTTTTTTTGTCAACATTGGTACAATTTTACTATATTGTTACTGTTATTGTTATTTTTATAGATATAGTTATTATGAGGTAGGAGGACTGGGCACTGATTTTGACCATAGGCTACACCTTGAACATCTCCCTCCCTCCCCCTCCACCAAGATGGATTGGGCACTGCTACCTTGCAGTACGATTTCCCTCCCAATGTGGATTGGGCACTGCTACCGTGCAGTACGATTTCCCTCCCAATGTGGATTGGGCACTGCTACCGTGCAGTACGATCTCCCTCCCAATGTGGATTGGGCACTGCTACCGTGCAGTACGATCTCCCTCCCAATGTAGATTGGGCACTGCTACCTTGCAGTACGATCTCCTTCTCAATGTGGATTGGGCACTGCTACCGTGCAGTACGATCTCTCTCCCAATGTGGATTGGGCACTGCTACCGTGAAGTACGATCTCCCTCCCAATGTGGATTGGGCACTGCTACCTTGCAGTACGATTTCCCTTTCAAGTTAAAATGATTCCTTACTAACCCAACCTAACCTAGCTTAAGCTGAGCTAATCTAACCTTTATCCCCCTTTCACTAAGATATTTATATTAGCATCACTTCTTACAACTCGTTCAGGTTATACGCTTATGTAATAATTACTCTAATGGTTAGGAAGGTTAAATTTAGATGAAGTGTACCCGCATTTACGTGGAGGGTGAGTGGAACACCATTTTTAAGAAGGAAAAAACACCCTCACTACACCATATCGATATTTTAACCTCGATCTCCCCGTCATCAGCGGTTTAGTTTACTGTGTGAGTAGCGCGTTAGACCATACGTCCACCGAAGTGGTTTCACTAAGAGTTAATTTTACCTCGGATATACTTTACGGACTAGCTAACGTTAAGCTGGATGGCTTATAGAGAACTGTAATTTTCT
The DNA here is from genome assembly GCA_902151445.1 of Timema monikensis. NCBI lineage: Eukaryota > Metazoa > Arthropoda > Insecta > Phasmatodea > Timematidae > Timema > Timema monikensis. Next base: position 12,619 of record CABFVZ010002926.1, on the reverse strand, counting down.
GGGCGGTTGGCCTATTGTATCCAGTTATATTTAATATTACACTATGAAGTGCCCAATCTATTGTTCACTAAGGTGACCTGGCGGTCTAGGGGTAAGGTGTCGTACTTCTGTGCTGGGGATCCAGGGTTCAATCCTCGGTCCCGGCACAGATTTATCTGATCACCAAACCCTTCCTTCACCTCTGAAAAGACGTGTATTAATCACAACTTGTGAATGTGGGGAATGCCAGGCCTCCACCGTGGTCCGGATTCCTCGTTAAGTTATAATAATAAGTCCTCCATTTCATCTCACAATCACCCTATCATTACATATTAGCGTGAGTATATTCCTAACGGGTAGTAAGACGCGGTGATGATGATAATAATAATAATAATAATAATAATAATATTGTTAACGATTTTTTCTGGTTAAGTTGACCTGTTTACCATTCTTTCTGGTCTAATCAATGGTGCCCAATCCAACAATATACCACCCAAAAACTACCCCATCTACCACCAACCGATATTGTATAGGCCTATAAAACGTGACACTTGCAAATCACATTATTTGACGTATAAAAATGTGAAAACTTCTTTTTTATCATTTATAACAGCAAAAAAAAAAAGTTTCTTTCCTAGTTAAATTGGTAGTAAGCACTACCTAATACTTTAATTCTTATTGGTGTAGAGAAGAGAACAGATAAAGCCTATATCTTACTAAAAGTCAGACGATAAAAGTGGTTTAAACGAGAATACTGAGAAAGAGATTCACTATAATTAAAATTATCCATACTGACGGGCACGTAGACAATAGTATCCTTCTCGTCTTGTATGATTATTTGGAGACATGGTTCAAATCCCAGCTGGGTCTATTGAGCTCGGTTTTCCTAGATTATTTCCCACTATTATTCTACAAGAAAATGCTGGTATATTTTCTCTAAATTCTACAAGATTCATTCCGTCCTCATTAGAGTAAATATACGAATAATCTGGATGGTCAAATGGTATGCAGAGCGTTCTAACAACAACAAAAAAAATAATCAAAATATGGTTATCCAATTTAGAGAGTGGAAAACCTTTTAGTAAAAACCACGCTCAGTACACCCGATCAATAATAAAAATTATATTACCCCGTCATCTACAGTCCAGTCTATTGTGAGAGTGACAGACGCCTTAGACTATTCAAACGCCGATTAAGGCTGTTGACTAGCTATTGACGTGCTTTAATCTCTTTTTCCTAACACAACTTGTAACCAACTTGAAGCAAGGTCAGTCAATGAGTTATATATATATATATATATATATATATGTCTTCTACCCACGCTTTAGTAGGGGAAGGAAGACAGGGAAAAAAAAACATTTTTACCTATAGTAGGATCGGATATAAAAACATAACTAAAAGTAGCCAATACCAACTAAAGAAAATCCCTAAATTGGTTTTAGAGTTGTAAGCATTAACACCTTAAATGAAAATGACACGTGAATTGACGAGTGATTGAACGAAAGTGACTTCATGAAACTTATTGAACTGTCAACAAATTCAATGGTTCTTCCCACGATGGTCTGACTCTAGTAAGATATGGTGTCTGGTATGCTTGCGCAGCTGTCGCCGGTCTTCATGGGTGCACGTCTCACGGCAGATTTAGCAAGACAAACGAGTGTCATGCTGTCATGAGCAGGGAACATCCCAGACGAGACAGCCTACTCGCGTGTTAAAAACCTTCAGGGGGCAAACATCCTGGACTGAGACTGCATCGGCTTCCTCCTACTTCTTCCGCCTAATCATCACTTATGGAGACAGACAGACCTATGCTCCAATTAGTTCATGTACGACACACCCTCTTCAACCCCAACCCACCTTCATATACCACAATTTATACAGGTGCTCAACACAAGAGGACCTTGAAAAGGTGGTAGTCTTCTCTAGGGAATTCGACTGCCCGTAGGACGTTTGGACCCAACTCACCTAAAAACAATTTGTTTAGACCATACTAGACAGGACGTTTGACGCAATTTCCTTCCAAAATCAACCTATTTGAACCATTCTAGACTGGACGTTTCGCACTATCCCCATCAAAAGTGAGCCTTTTGGACCATTATAGACAGGGCGTTTATCGTAATCCCCTCAAACCACGATACGTTTAGACTATCAGCAATAACATTTTTGGCACCATTGCCCCAAAAATCGAACCATTTAGACCATTGTGTGTATAAGGTTTGGTGCCATCCCCCCCTTCACCCTCTAAAGCCACGCTTTTGAACCATTAAAGGCAGGAGTAAGAGTTGGGTGCAAGAGTAAATATATGGGAGTTCACTTAAACCAACTGAGATTGGACGTTTGGACCAAGAAGAAACCACAATATGTAAACTTCAAACCTAGCCTAATCTAACTTTTGAAGCTAGCAACTTGTGAGAGGGAAGCGTCGAAATATATGTAAACTAAACATGTTTAGTAATAACAGAGAAACTTCACTTTGCAGTTATTTAAACTGTCGCACTTCTTAAGTTTGAATTCATCCATGGCAACACACACGCTTACACGCTTCATTGTAATAACTTTCACACCAATCGTCCAAAGTGATTGAACAGATACGAGATATAGAAACGTGAGTCAGAAGTAAACAAACCCACAAGGTAAGATTAACAGCTATTTTCACAAAGGCGCCAAAAGTTCTATGACCAACCTGGTCCAAACGATCCGTGTATTTCATCAAGAATAGTTACTGATCGTGCCAAACGCACAAGTACATGAAAGTAGATCTCGTATCTGTTCTAGCTGTCAGATATGGTTCCTTCCTCAAAAATTAGACTGTTCTGTACCGATTTGGATAAAACTAGAAGTCTTGCTTCAACCATTTGTCTTCTATAGCATTTTTTATATTAACATGTTTTTATTTCAACTTTAACAGCAAAGTTATTAATGACTTAATCCAAGGAGTAGAGACAGGGAGAGTAGTTTTAGAGTAAATGAACCTGTTTGAAAACAATATTGATAGTTACCCGTTTCACTGGCATAATAGTCTAAGGCGTCATTCTCGTGTTAAACTTGCCTACTGAAGACGGGGTGATCAGGGCTCAAATCCCGGTTGGGTCAACTGAAGATGATTTTTATATATGCTTCTTCCCTCTCCCTCCACGCAAATATGAAGAGATTACCTCTAATATCCTCCCTTCCTTATACCTATCCTATTAGAGTAATTATCATATATGTGTATAATCTGAAGAGATAGTAAGACGCGGTGATAATTTCACAATTGGGAAACCATCCCTTGGGTGAAATTATACCCTTAAACTTATTCTCATTCACCCACGTGATGTATTGAAACTACACGATTTATGTGTAGTACTCCTGAACTGGAACTTGCACGTTCTAGAGCATTCATACTATTTTCAAAAGATATAGATTTTACAGACACAACCTCTTTCTCTTGATGTATGCATATTGTATGGTCAGGGGCGCTCCCACAATGGGGGGTGGGGGTTTTGAGGGCTGAAGCCCCTCCATCTGAAGGCCCTCCCCCAGAAAATTAAGAATATTACAAAAATATGATTATTATTATGTTCCGTCAATTAATCAGTTATATTTTGTTTAATTATATTTAATATAAAACTAATGATGTTGTGCAGTAATTATGGCATTTCAAAGAAATGCATTTTTTATGTTGATTTTTAAATTTACTGCAAATTTGCACTTAAATGAAAACTGAACCTGTGATACCATAATATTTTCTAGATATATTTAAGGTATTTATTATTATTATTATTATTATTATTATTAGCACCGCGTCTTACTACCCGTTCGGGTTATACGCACTTAAGCTAATGTGTAATGGTAGGGTGATTGTGAGATGAAATGAAGGACCTACAGTTTAACGTGGAATCCAAACCACGGTGGCGGCCTGGCATTCCCCACATTCACAAGAGGTCTTGTCAGAGGTGAAGGAAGGGTTTGGAAATCAGATAAATCTGTGCCGGGACCGAGGATTGAACCCCGGCCGCCAGCACAGAAGTCTGACACCTTACCCCTAGACCACCAGGTCACCCAAGGTATATACTATTTACTATTTGTAGATAAAGTTTTGAAGTGGGTACAGTAATTGAAATTAATATTTTAGAGAAAATATGTAAACACTATTGTATCAGGAAGCTGGGAAGAGGCAGTTGATTTTATGATATGCCCCCAACCCCACAGATTGCAAATCCTGGGTGTGAAGAAGACTGTGTGACATGGACCTATTAACACGTGGTGTAGACAGTGACAGAGGGTAGGCCAAGGGTTCAATTTTGGTACAAATTACCATCTGCATCCTTTGAGATCAAAATTTTTCTCGGGAGAAAACCACCCGAACCCTCACCTTTTAGGGGACGTAGCTTTTTCTCTATCTTTCTTATCTTCCTAGCTCGAATCAAATTTGCAAATATTACGGTAATTGAAATATTTAATTGTGCAATTGTGAAAATTATTATGTAAAAAGCTCTCCCTCCTCCCAGCTCAAAATCCTGGATGCACCCCTGAGTACGGTACGTAGTTCCAGTATATAAGATGCATTGATACGTGGAGCTATTTCGATGTCACTGTCTTGAAATCGACCCACGTATCACTGAGTGATTTCAAGATAGCGACACATGGACCAAATTTGTTACAGTGACACATGTATCAACTTAAGTCAATGACACGTGAAGCAGCTTTGAAATGGTGACACGTGAATCAACTTTTAGATAGTGACACGTGGGTCAACTTTGGGATGGTGACATGTGGATCAACTTTGAGAAAGTGACATGTGAATAAGTTTTGGGATGGTGACACGTGAATAACTTTGAGACAGTGACATGTGAATTAGTTTTGAGATGGTAACACGTGAATAACTTTGATACAGTGACATGTGAATAAGATTTGGGATGGTGACACGTGAATAACTTTGATACAGTGACTTGTGAATAAGATTTGGGATGGTGACACGTGAATAACTTTGATACAGTGACATGTGAATAAGTTTTGAGGTGGTGACACGTGAATAACTTTGAGACAGTGACATGTGAATAAGTTTTGAGATGGTGACACGTGAATCAACTTTGATACAGTGACATGTGAATAAGTTTTGGGATGGTGACACGTGAATAACTTTGAGACAGTGACATGTGAATAAGTTTTGAGATGGTGACACGTGAATAACTTTGATACAGTGACATGTGAATAAGTTTTGAGATGGTGACACGTGAATAACTTTGATACAGTGGCATGTGAATAAGTTTTGAGATGGTGACACGTGAATAACTTTGATACAGTGACATGTGAATAAGTTTTGAGATGGTGACACGTGAATAACTTTGAGACAGTGACATGTGAATAAGTTTTGAGATGGTGACACGTGGATCAACTTTGAGATTGATTGTGCCACGTGGAGCATATTTGAGACACTAACACATGGGTCTTATTTTAGACAATGGAACAAAGATCAACTTTGATATAGTAACGTGTGGAACAACCCTAAGAAAGTGACACTGGGAGCAACTTTGAGACAATGACACGTGGAACAGCTTTGAGATAGTGAGTGATATGTGGAACTAATTCGAGAAAACTACACGTGGAGAAACTTTGAGACAGTGGCAGACATATTAACTTTGAGAAAGTGACGCTTGGAACAACTTTGAGACAGAAACCCGTGGATCAGTTTTGATACAGTAACACGGGTAGCAGCTTTGAGATAATGCTACGGGAAGTTACTAGCAGCACTACTCCAAAATGGATAATGAACCTACTTAAAACAAAAGCTAGAGGAGTCATCTTATACATCACTTTAAATATTTCCACAACAACGTAGCACTGTGCAATATATATATATATATCATCTACATTAGTGGGTGAATGTATGAAATCTATCATGACGGGGTTTCAGATGTCATTAAATAAAATGGTGTAGTTCTTTAAAAGCTGTAGATTTGTACAAAAATCATAAAACGTCTTAATTATCGCTGGGAATGTACTACACATCCCATGTCTTGACAAGCAAGAGATTAGAAATAAGCAACTTTTAGTCTAGATAAAAAGATTACAGTAGTATACATTATTTAAGAAAAGTAATATTTCTTAGAATTAAATTGGTCTTGATGTGTTATGCCAACGATGGTTAATAATGATAAAATTCTTAGAAAATATGGCCAATCTTAAAACCAATTAAGTAACTTACATACAAAGATAAATATTGGATTAAAATAGGTGTAGTTAACAAAAGTTATATAAAGAGGCAAGTCACACGTAATGTACATATATACCTTCATAAACAAAATTGTTTAAATTAAACGTATTAGTAGGACTAAACATGTATAGCCTAAATAACGTGAAACATGGTCCTACATGAAAATATTCCATGACAATGCCTTAAAAATTAAAATATGCTCAAAAATATAATAATTGCTTTTTTAATAATAGGTCTACCCTCCGTTGAATGAATCTATCTATCTAAATTTCTTGGATAAATAGTTTGAATAAAATTTAATTTGTTGAAAAAAACAACATAAATACAAATTTATTTATTAAAACTTTGAAAGCACATTACTCTATAGAAGACTATTATCTTTATTTTGTGAAATATGAAACATTATTTTTTTCTATTTATTAAGATAAATTAGAGAGCTTTTCATAATACTCTCTATATGATATAAAACTATAAAAGGCGTAAATATACAGTCACATGATGAATAAATATACCCCAATTTTGATTAGAAAAACAATTTAGAAAACTTAAACACATTTATTTATCGCCAACATTAATACAATTTTAGTATTATTATTGTGTTATTTATATATATTGATAATATTTAGCAAGGGGACAGCTTTAGATAATATAGCTTGACGCATGAATATTTTAAAATTGTTTTTATAGTTTTAGTAACTTGTAAATACGGTTATTTCTAAAAAAAAAATCAGAAAATAGCAAGATTGTTTAACAAGAGCAGCATGTTTATATTCTATTAAGCCTTAATGTTGAATTAAGAATAAAAATATGACAGGAAATAAACACAGAGACCCTACTTGTAAGACCTCAATGATTATTATCAAAAATAGTTGTATATATCTAAGTTACAACAAAAGGTTTATTGTCTAAATGTCAGATGCACAAGGATTCTCCAACAGCCAGTAAAGTGAATGCCATTTCAGAGCAAATTTCTTTTTCAATATTTATTGAAACCATTTGTTATTTTCTTAAAATAGATAACTTATATATTTTGATATTAACTTTATCTAAAAGTAAGATATTATAAAAAGTAAATTAAACTTTTAAATCTAAACAAAGAAAGATACTCTAAAAATATTTGAACTCTGTAATATAGCCATCTAAAATTAGTGCTAATATACTAGTAGTTCAACGTCATTTAATAAATATATTATACTAATGAAGTATGAGTGATAAATATAGAATATAGCATTAGGTGTAACCACATTTGAGGGAAGAGAGAGAGAGAGAGATTATTTAGGAAAATATCCTCAGTATATATATTCACACATGGATTAAGTAGGAATTAGAAAGGTGTAATATAGAGGAAGTATACCTAAAGTTGCGATGTAAAGATTGTAAAACCATTTTAAAAACACTTCAGTACATCCAGCCAGTATTCGTTCACCAACTTACCCATTATCGTCAAACCGGACAGTACAAAACTGACGCTTTTTTCCGCATGTTCCATCTGCGTGGATATGTATTATGCTATCACGCGCATTGCAAGTTTTTTAAATCAGCTTTGAGATAATAACTTATATAACCAACTTAAATGTGAAAATGATGTTAATCTTCGGAAAAGTACCCTCAAAAGAGTAGCTTGTGTAGAGAAAATAAAAATGAGCAACTGCCCAAAGATAAAGCTGGAACTGATCACGTTTCCCGGCGAGACCCAAACATGCGGGGTTAGCCGGATAAATAATTAAAAGACTATCCCTAACAGTCTTTGATTTACTGCTCCCAGTATGACAGTAATTTGGCAACTTAACCTGACGGAACTCTGTTAATTTAGCGTGTTCCGATATTGGCTTCTGGCTAACTCCCTGATATTTATAGGGTTTTAAGAGCCGTTCCGTTACGCTCTATATTATATCAAAACACACGGTCTGGACAGTTGATAAATCAGAGAAACTTCTTTTGACCGTGGGCTCCTCGTCCCCATATCAGAGCCAAGAGACTGGCTACAATCTTTGCACAACCAGGTAGGGACCCGTTTCATAAAACTACAAGTCTCCATAAGTTACAAGTGAATGTTTTACACTTGTAAATAAAAAGGGTTTCATTAATAGAATGGTGTGACTTGTAAATTCTCGTTCACTTGACGAAGATATTTATGAGTCAGTTGTTATATTTACAAGCGAGATATTAATATATCCATTTTATTATTCTTTGGTACACCATCCAACAGTATACTAATCGTTTTAAAATGATTTTGAGACAGGAGAAGTTAAATATAAAAATCTGTTGTTAGAAATATAACTAACATAAATAAATTTTGTTTGACGTGTCCTAAATTAGAGTTAATAAATAAGATAAAGTTATAGAATGAGGTAATATACATTATATCAATCTTCTTTGTTTTTTTAGGTTCAACATTACTGTGGGTCACTGCGTAATTTATTTTTTCCTGAATTAAGACAGCTTATACAACAATAATTACTTATATCTTGTAATAGTTACTCAATATTTTCAATAAACTCATTTGAGACCGTGGTCTAACCTCAATAATTGCTTGTCTACACCCTTATTATAAGTCTATTAACATAATAAAATATATGTTATACACAGGTGATTAGTTCATTAAACTAGTGAACTGAACTAACTATATACAAATAACCAATTAAAATTAAACTTGTAAAGTATTTAACTACTTTCTGAGACTTATAGATAATACTCCTTGATTTACAAGTGTTTGTAAATTACAAGTACCTGTATAAATCCAGTCTATAAACTTATTTTGAAAAACACTTGTAGATACATGAATTTACTTGTAGTTTTATTAAACCGTTTTGTAATTTCTTACGATTTACAATTTCGTATTACTTTATGTATACAATATAAAAAAATGTTTTAGTAAGTTTTATAGCTGTCATTTCTTATCTAAATAAACTACAATTATTATCCTTTATGAAATAGACCTATTTCAAAATAAAAATAAAAGTGTCGAAAACAAATTAAAACATGAATAACTACATATCTTGCTTGATTCGTTCTTATTTAAAACTGTTGTAATTTTTTACAGTGGATTAGATCACTTTTTAAACATTTTAGATAGTTAGTAAAACCATAATAAAATAGTGCAAATCAAACACAGGCGCTAGATAGATTAGTCTATAAAAGCTCTAAACCTTCATTAAAATATCTTATTCCGTCCATAGACAAATGATATAAGTGCTTGGACGCTAGCGCTACCTATCAGTAAAACGTTCTTAGTTGAGTTTTACTCGGATAGGGAGCAGCTGTGGGAGTGTTACAGTGAAACTTGAATTAGGAACATAAAATTTTGAACCTCGGTCATTCATGAATTAACTTTAAGGTTTGATCCAAAATGGCAGTATAAGTAATATATGAGAAATATATTTAGTCCTATTAATAATTTGATAAATTATAGTTTTAATTTATTGTTTATAAAAATTGATAGTACAATATTATTAGATACATGTTTTAAATGTAATAATCTTAATAGTTTACTGTGTAGACGAGTATTTTTTCCCCTGTTTAGCTTAGTTGATTTAAAAAATATATAGTTGCATTTATAAATATTATTGTTGATTACATTTATTTTCCTATATTTGGTGATTGACATTGATTTGGATGGAAGTTTAAATGAAACAACATGAAAAAAGTTAGACTATAATTTTTTAGTGTCTTAAATTTAACACTAATTTAATTTTATCCAAACACATTTTGTTTTACGCAGACATTTCTTATTTTGTGCCTATACATAATATAATTTACATTTATAAATAGAATTTGACCAAATAAACCAGTCATGCATGCATTTTCATTTATCATTCTTACAACCTATTTAATATCAAGTTTATAAATATTAGGCTTACTCATTTAAGAATTAGTTTGTACACAGATTATGATTGTGTCCTACAAGCCATTTAGATTATGGTCAATATAAGATATTTTAAAAAGGGTAGAATAATCATAATTGGTCATTAAAAACCGATAGAAATGGTTAGAAGTATAAAAGAGGTGAGGTACTATATAATACAAGTTATTGAAATAAAAATATAGTTCAAATTCAATCAATTTCAACTAATTTGATCATACTCGATATTCAAATAATATTCTTTTTTTATAACACCACTAGCACATTTTGTTTATGATGCCAAAGAAGTCGACACAAATCATTGTGCTACACTTATAAAAAAAAAGTTAAACTTGGATAGAAAAAACAGGCGTGACCAGCAATAATATAAAATTAAGATTAAAACAAAAGGTTGAAAATTGTGTATTAGTTGGTGTAGTCCTAATTTTGAATTATAATTAATTCCAAAGATAGTTGGGTTGGCCCTAAATTAGAATTAAAATTACAATTTTTTTTTTACATTTACTCTATTAATATGTATTTGATTACAAAGCAATTTTTGTTTTATCAATTTGTAGAACACAATCAAATGTAAAATATATTAGTTATCCTTAACGACTACAAAATTAATATTAGATATTTAACTGAACATATAATACCCAATTTGTTAATTAAAGTATCTCATTCTAAAGGTGAAAGAGTGAAAGGTGAATACAATTTACCAAACCGGTTCCTACAGGAAAGGCCCAAGTCTTTAATAAAAATAAATGTTTGTTGGGGCTTTATTCTTGATTTTAAAGCATGCTTGGACATTTTTCTCTGAAGAAAGATGCATTACTTACTCATTGAAATTTATTTAATATATCTATCAATTTATTGAAAGCTATATATTTTTAGAATATTTGGAAATTATTTAAATACATCATACTTTTACGCCTGTTATCTTAATGAAAAGTCATATACATATTATATAGTATTATGATAAATAGCAAATATCTAGAGAAAGAAGAGCGACAAAAAGCAGCTTTTTAAAAGTACTTCTTCAACGTTAGTTAGTCATCCTCTAAAAAGTGTTCAAACGCTTTGCAAACTAATTAGTAGGATGCGTGGGTTACGTCGTTCACGGTAAGTAGATTTTCAAATGATGACCTTTGACGACATGGAGCCGCATTCTCAAAAAATAGAACACTTTGTTATTCGGGTGTAGGTATATACTTGGCTGAGGGAATCACCCGTCATTACTCCAGGGGTTACTTCATCAATGGAAACTCTTAATGTTCCAAGCATTACATGAAGCAACCTTTTTGTAAGTAAGCGACTTCTTAAAGGGATCTTCAGCGCTCAATTTGAAGAAAGCTGTTATTGGTATGTCACATGGATTATTGGTGACGTCAGTTACATTACTTGTGAAATATACACATGGTCCAGTTTATAGGTCAATATCACCTTGAATAATCCCAACTGAAATGGTTCCCCCCCC